>JBCFYV010000012.1:1683727-1791339 GCA_039000515.1 Timema cristinae
TATTATATTATGATGATAACAATAACCAATAAACAATAACAACAATTATTGCAAAATCTGAATCCTAGTTATCGGCCAATATCTCATCTCACATACAGGGACTCATCAGGAGGTAGTGTGAGGGTAAGGGAACACACCACATTTGCAGGAAATTGTCAGAGTCAAACCCGCCAAATATATGCTGGTTTTGTTAACATTAATATTAGAAATATATGTATTTATGTGTGCAGGAGTTTCATCTTTACTCCCGAGGTTCCCATTCGTTTGGACTACCAGGGCAAGCGTGTGGACATGACTCATGGCCCATTTGCTGGCCTCCTTATGGGACTGGGCCAACTCAACTGTTCAGAGCTCAGACTCAAACGCATCTCTTACAGACATGGGTCAGTTTACAACCAATGTAATCACTTGGGGTTTGATACCAATTGCTGGGGCACATAAACAATCGAATGTGAGTGGTGTCGGCAAAGTGAAGTAAAGAATAAATATTAAATGCACTGTTGGCATGGAAGTGTCCTAGAAGAGACGAAGCATTGTGGTGAGTGACGCTGCAGAATTCCAAGCTGTTGATGCAATCAAATATATTTATATTTTCACGTGAACCTCCATGGAGAGACTCACAGCTGTTTCTCTGATCATTCAAGCAAAGGGAGGGTATTTTGGTGGGGTTAAGTTATATTTAGCTTGGTGATTAAAATGTCACAATTCACTGAATCATTCAAATAAAAAGTAGACGTGCGCTTGGGATATGAAAAATAAAAACTACCACAACCAATTTTTCCAGCTCTTTAAAAGTATTGAAGTAGCTAAATTTATCTATTTTCAAAATTATAATACATTATTTCTACACTGAAAATTGTGAATTTAAAAACTAATCAAATTTATAGATCTGACTAATGTAGGGGTATGGAAAAGCAGGCATTATTATCTACTCCTTAGATTTTAATGTTTAATGTGTTTTATTTTCATATACATGGTGAAATTCTATGTAAGATTCCCTTTCCAAGTAGACAGTGTTTGCTTAAGATCTCTTCGATTAGATTTTTGTTGTCTATTAACATTTGACTAATTCACATTTCCTTGATGATAACATCATGGCTACAGATTTGAACTCTTATTGCTTGCTTCCTGTATTCACCCACACAAGACAATTGCGCCAAATTAATGACTTTCCACCACGCTGTGCTGCCTGCACCGCTTTCATTCGTTTGGCACATAGTACAGCGCCTTAGTGACACATCATGTACTAAAAGGTGTTTTGCTATTTTAATTCTCTCTTCATACCATTTTAAATTAGATTCAAAACCAAATAAACATCCAAAACAGTTCAAAAATTGGATATAGTTAAATCTAAGATAATATTAATTTTGTCCCTGTGTCATTCTATTTTTACCAAGTGATATTTTAGTGTGTATAAAAACCTTAAGTTGATTCACTAATATAATACCAAAGAGACTGATATAGATGAAGTATGTAGCAAGGGAGGCCAAGGAAGAGATGGGAGGAGCAGATAACAGAAAGTGTTCAAGTGAGAGGAAGGGTAGAGGAAGATGGAGGCATTTTACTAAACAGACCCGGCCACAGGCTGGGAACAGATCATGGTGATGATGACTTAAGTCATTATTATATAAGTCAACTAAACTTGTGATGACCCACCTTGGTAGTATCATGTTTACCTAGATTGCCAAGGACTGGAAGATTGAGGTTCGAATCTCGGCCGGGTGAACTGGAGGTGGTTTTTCTTAAATGATAGTTCCACTCTCTCCCCACACAAATGTGGATTCCCTTCCTCTAAAATTCAATCTTCCCTATTCCTTACCCATTAACGCAAGTAGTACTTAAGCGTATAAATTGAACAGGTAGTAAGAAGTGGTGCTAAATTAATTAATTGATTAATAAACTTGTGATGAACCACTATGGACTCAGATATTTGATTCACTATGTCCGAAGTTGTTTGAAGCTAATTAAAATGAAAAGCTTTTATCCCTTAACCTGAAGTGAGTGGTATTACATCAAACAAAATAGGAATTTAAAATCAGAATTGATTTTATGAAAATAGATTAATAAAATTGAAATACATGCCTATGTACTGCTACTTACTTTCTATCTTTTTGATGGACATTTTTTCTAGATCTTTCTCTAGAGTATGTGGTTTTTTCCACACTTGATTCCAAACTTTTTTTTTTTAAGCATTGCATCTTTTATCACGCTGATGGTTTAGAGATTAGGAAGGCTATATTTAGAGGAATTGTACCCACATTTGCATAGAGTAAAGAGTTGAAAACCACCTTTAGTACATTCGACTGACATTCAAACCTTGATATCCTCATCATTGACAGTCAAGTCTACTGTTAAGAGTAGCGCGCTAGACCATGTGGGCACAGAAGTGGGTGATTCCCCATTTACTAGTCTTCAATACACCTTAACATCCTGACGTTCTTCAACACTTCTTTTTAACTATCAGGACATTTTTATAATCCTTAACATCATTGTCCTTGTTTTCTTATATACTGAAACTGTTAAATGTGCCATCCTACAGGGTTTTATTTGTTATAACCTTATAGTGGCCATTGACATACTCCTTCAGAACGTTGATTGCTACATTCCGCTTTGATCCCAAGACAGATTGTATAAAGCATCACCTCCTCCTTGGTCCATGGGCTGATGTGTTTACATGTAGAAACACCAGCTTGATGTTTAACCCTAACATGTTGGCACTCATCCATAGTGTTACTCGGGTTTTTGTCGACTCAACACTAACACATTTCAGCCTTTAAATGTGTATGTTGTCAATTGATGGAATAGTCCAGTCTCGCCATTATTGAAAATATTGTCAGGTGAGTAGCAGGCCCTCTACAAGTGATTCCTCAAACCAATGAACAATTAACCATGTCAGCAATGCTTGTCTCAATCAGTTATCAACGATTTGTTTATTTGAGGCTTGTTCATAACCAAGGGTCTCAGAATGTTGTCCTTGTTTTTCATAACACTACAGTTCATTTACACTAACGATAATTCTAGACTGATAGCTAACTCCAGTTTAATCTAACAGGAAAGATATAATTCAGTTAAATATCCTATTTTATAGTTTTGCCAGTGAGAAATGAAAATCTGTTGATCTGGCATCTGTTGATCTGGCAACCAAACTTAAAAATGGCGGCCATTCAAATTTATCAAAAATTGACTTTAATTTAACCGGAAAGATCTACTTTTGATGCATTGCTTGTTTCTTAGATTATTTATCTCCAGACAAATTTAGTTTGGTCTGTCATTTGAAATCAGCGAAAAATGGCTGCCGGACCAACCCAAACTTAGAAAAAATATATACAAATTTAACCGGAGCAATTTAATTTTAATTTTGGCACCAAATTGCAACTTATGAATGATTCAGTCTGGCAGTCAAAGCAGCTGGATTCGAGATGCCAGACCTATTTAAGAAGTCAGATTTGTAATATTTAGGTAAAGTTTATCCGAAAAAATATACTTTTCTTTCATGAGTAATTTTCTTATCTTTTTATTTCCAAATATAAGTAATCTGGTCTGGCATTCGAAACCAGCAGGAAAATGTTTGCCCGGCCTACCCAAATTTGGAAAAAAATTATTACAATTTAACTGAAACTAATTTTGACTTTTTTATCAATTTACTGCCGACAGCAGTTCTTTCTTTAAGTGTTCAGTTTGGTTCAGACCAAGGTGGCCGTATTTTGGGTACCAGGCCAATTTAAGATGTCAAATCTTTTGTTTATTTCTTTCACTCGTAAACTTAATATATGTTACAACCTACCATAGTATAGAAAAATATATGTTACAACCTACCATAGTATAGAGAAATATTAAAAAATACTCCACGCTGTGAGCCCTCAAGTGAGCCATAAGAAAACTAAATATGTAATAAAGTTGTAATACAACTTTATACAATCAATACAACATTATGTAATATATCTTGGTAATACAACATTTACAACTGTTATGTTTAGGATAATTTGTAAAATAGACAACAATACTATCAAACAAATCACATGTCATTTATCAATCTGAGTTCTGTTACAAATATTATTTAGTCAGTCTTCAGCTTCGTCATCTTCCGATGGGTATGCTGCATCGTCATTTTCGTTATCTATAACACTACTCTTCATGTTGGATTCAAAATAAAGCAATAGCTATATTTATAATATAATTCATAAATTTATTTAGAACTGCATCTTACTACCCGTTTGGGTCTACGTTTAAGTACTAACTACACTCACTTATGTATAGAACAAACACAACACCCAGCCCCCAGCCATTAATTCATCACTAAGAAAGGGTAAACCCACATTTCATAAATCATACATTTTTCTACCATGCTGGAAATTGAGCCCGGGACTCTTAGTTCAGCAGGCACGCTACCAACTGAGCTAAGTCATCATACAATTGATAAAATGCATGTAATAAAATATACCTGATGGTTCATTGTCAGCAATTGCGTCGATAACAACAGGTAGAGCAACCTTTCCATCAAACCAAATAGGTTCATAGATCCCAGTAGACCCGATCTTCCAGCCAAAGTCTTCTGGATTTAAGGGTGACATCGGGTCAGATTTTTCGGCGTTCATTCGTTTGAAAGATACTCCTTTTACATGCAGTAGAAGTGATGATTGGTGAGGAGGAATTGATAATGAATCAATAGCGGCAAAGCTCTTAGTAAGTAGCTCATTTAGTTTTCTTGGTTTGTAAGCCATCTCGAATTTTCTGTTCCTTGCTTCATTGATTGTTTGGCATATTAGCGAGGTTGTACATAGAACAAATAAATTTTTCTGCTGTAGTCGTGGGAACAGAATCTGGTTCAGGTTCCTTATAAAATCTTCTGAAATATTCCAGGAACATTTTTTTTTTCCATTACTTTGAAAGGAGTAACTTTTCCTTTTTTTGAAGAAACATGATGTATCACATCCCATAAACGCCTGCAAACCAGGCATGGCAAGAGACACATCCTTACCGAGTTCATTGAACAATCTATTAACGTCTGAGTAACGAAGAATGTTGTTGTTAAAATATCCAACCTCCAGCCGAATTTTGGACTGTGTAAGGATTTTGTGAAGGTAAAATGACGAGCACATCAGTGTCATTGCACCTTACTACAATATTCTTTTGAAACTTAGATTCTGATGTACCATAAACTATTCTTCTATCCGCTTCTTCTTGACTGCAGGAATAATCATCGAGAATAGCTCGAGAGGTAATATTATGTTCAGTAGTGAACTGGTAACATAAATTTTCGTCATTCACAACGAAACACTTGTTTCTGAAAAATTCCTATGTGGAAAGGCTCTTGCCATTGGTTAGTAATAAATTTAACTAAATTTACCTTAAAATCATTGCTCTTTAGGCAGTTCATAACATTCGTTGGTTTTACTTGGTCGGGCCCATATATGACATAAACTTTATGATCTAGAGGTTGCACTCGCCGCTGCCTTTCTGCGTCCTTGATGCTTGGTTTTAAGTATTGGTCAAATACCAAATGAATATGTTTAGCTTTACTTAGCTTTATATTTTGTAACCATCTGAAGAAATGTATGAGAAATTTGACCCATGGATCGAGGCATCTCTCCAATATTATGAAGTAGGAAGAAGCCATCAATTACGACTAAGTCGATAAAGTCAGGAGTCTCTGTTGAAATCCCCTTTTTTTTATAAATGACTCACCAGTGCCAATTTGTCGCTTTTGTTGAAAGTCCCATCTGCATGACTCAAAGACCTGGGCGTTGACGTCAAAGGGTACTTTAGCACTTCAGCAATATCAATTTTGTGCTCAGATGATATGGCCAACATCCTCGCAAATATACTTTTATAACTGATCACCTCCTGTAGTTTGTCATCAGTCGCTTTCCAGATGATTTTCTTCTGTTTGTTAACAAAACTAAGAATTTTTGTTTGTTTTTTGTCTCTCAAAACTTTTGTAGTCTTTAGATCATTCTGATTTAAATTTATTCCTCTCTTTCTCTCCGATTGCTTCCACGTTCAGTAAAAAATTGGATGTATAATCATGGACCACTTTCCCACTTGTAAGGTTGAACAGCATGTTTTTATTTAGAGATTCATCAAATGGGTTTAATGTGTCTCTTGATTAAACTTATTAATTTCTTTACTGCATCCCTGTCTTTTGTAATTCTGTGAAAAGAAAGCTACAATGTCATTTCTTTTGTTAAGCCCTGCGCTTTCTAGAGTAGATGAAGTTATATCTGCTTTTATTGATTGAAATCAAGCCCACCTCTTTCTGGCTGATATGGAATTTGTAAAATGGTAAATTCTAGTTGATGTGCCTCACTGTTCAGTCAGCCTTGTATCTTTCCTTCGCACTTGCACCGCCGCTTCACCCTCCCTCTCCACTGCAGGTCTGGCCCACAGTCCATGTTGTCTGAGCCGTCCGTGACGACACAACCTCTGCTCACAGCGCCAGCGCTTCCTATTGGCTCGCGTGATGGACACTGTCTCTAACGGTTTCTCGCACCAATAGGAAGCCCCTGTTTTCCCCATTGGTCAAGGCCGGGCAGCAGTGGAGGGTATATAACACGGTGATCTCTGGAGCTGCTTCAGTGGTGACCCAACCCTGGCTAACCACCGTACGAAAGAGCTATATATTAAATCGTCTTTATTTGTTTGAAAGAGCATTTCATCACTCCCTCTCCTTCCACAGCTATCCCCGACCTCCCACCGCGACTCCGTGTTGCCGGGACGGTTCTCCTGCCTCCCACCGCGACTTCGTGTTGCCGGGACTGTTCCCCTGCCTCCCACCGCGACTCCGTGTTGCCGGGACAGATCCTCACCTCCCACCGCGACTTCGTGTTGCCGGGACTCTGCCCTATCACCCTCCAACCTTCATCGACCCTTCCGACGGTCAACTCACGGGATGGGATACACCCGCCGCGCCGGCAAGGCCCACCGACAGAAGACCCTAAAGAAGACGACAACGAAACAATACTCCACCCGTGGACCCATCTTCTACGATCCCGACTGCAACCACCAGACCCCCGAACGTCAACACTCCACTCCAGCATCTTCAAAAGTCCCTGCACCCGAGTTAGCCAACTCCTCCCCTCGTCTTCCCCTCTCACCAACCATCCGACCCCCACCTACTCCGAATTCCCCCTTCAGCCCTGAGGGTTACCATCTACACGCCCTGACCACCCCAGAACCCGCCTATGTTTTCTCCCACATCTCCCTTCCCTACCCCCATCCACTGGACCCGCGAGATCGACGCATGGAAATCAAGGTCGCCCGGAAACTGGACTTCGACTAGGCCAAACCAGTTACCCCGAAGTACCAGTAAGAGGGATAACATAGTTAATTTGTTTTCTGTATCGGCATACATAGTCTGTTCAAGTGTAGGATATACTAGCAATCTTGAAAAGCCAAGAGGAGTTCTTTTGATTGCAAAACAGCCTTATTGATTGATATGAATTAAATCAGAATGTGTATCCTTGATTTGCATATGATTGTCATGATACTTGACTAACCATCTTGCATAATTTGGTTAGCTTAATGCAAAAAAAGTTTTGTCAATTTTGGAAGTATATACTTATACAGCTCATGGTCACCTTCTCATATGCTTCTACTAAAAAAAAAAAAAAAAAAAAAAGTATCCCACTAATTTAATATAAATGAGGTAAAATTGTGGTGATTTTCCATTTAAGCTCAGCTGACACGTCAAGTTCATTTATTTGCAATTTGCCTATAGCCTCAATTTCCTCAATATTTCAGTGCTAATTGATATATCAGTTGGCTGCAGAAACTTTGGAAATGTAATATCTTAATTGCTAAGGCTGCAATAGGATGAATGTTTTTATTTTTTACATCTATTGAAATGTTTTCCCATTAAAAAGCTATTAATGGATCCACTAGGCAAGGTAGCTGTATCAACCATGACATCTGTAAGGCCACGGTATTCTATAAATTTTCCTAAAGAATTAAAAAAGGTCATCATTGAATGTAAGTCTCCAATCTGAATGAACACATCAAATGTTGGTTATTTACTGATTTGAATTTTAAATGTGACTTGAGTAATAGCCAAATCATATGTGACAAGAATGCTTTATTGTTTTACACTCTGGAGCAATTTGTTTAGCTCTGTTCATTGTCTCATATAAAACTGATGATGTAGGTGAATGATTAATTGGAGGTAAATAAAACACTTTTTGTACCAAAGGGGTTGAATCCTCAACTGTTATAGCACTGAATCCAATCCACATTGGAATGTCAGGAAGATCAATGGCTCTCTCTCTCTATAAAATATATATATATATATATCATCCAAAGTAAATAGCGCTGGCAAGCTTGGGTTAAAGATTAAGGGACAAAGAACCTCCTAGGAAAGTCCAATGGTGATAAAGTTCCAGTGAAATTGTATTTTGTTGGGTTTTTTTCTGTACGATTCGATGTTATGCGCGTCACTTTGAAACAATCTTTTTTTATTTGGATCAGAAGAGCTATCGGGGAGTGCTGTTGATGATTGTATCTACATAGTGGCCAAAATTATCGAAAGCCACTTCTGTTGCAAACTCTGTTGATTTAACCTTTGCTGATGGAAATAGCATAGACTCACTCATGTATACATCAGAATAGCGTAGTTCACTTTCGATTCCCTCTAAGGTTGTGTAGCTTAAGGTGTGACCAAAGTGATTTAAAATGTTTATCACTTTTCTGCTGCTTATTAAACTAGTCATACACAAACCAAGCATAATCTGTTTGGAAGGTTTGAGCCTTCCGTTTTTGGTGGCAAAAATAATGTCATGTTTCAGATATTTCACTAATCTGACTGTTTGTTCACTCTGCTAAGCAGAAAGAGAAGTGGGTATTTCCCCTTTCTCAATTTTGTACATCTTCAAGGGTAAGTTTTGTTGGCAAAGTAGCAGGTTGAATATGCTGTATGTCTTTTCATAAGTTCATGGCTACATTAGCTCATATGACGAAGCTTTGAGAAATTGTAGTTTATCTGAACTCCAATCTGGATGGTGTATCACTTTCTTATTTCCCATTTTGGAAATGATAAGAATGCCAGCAAATGTTTTCTCTATTTTGTCTTGAAGATGCTGTGCCGACTAATTGCATTCATTTCCTTCCATAATATCATCATAAAAAGTTTAAAATGGCTTATTCAATGTTGACAGGAAGTACGCTTGTTTTTATAGCCAATATTAGAACGTAAAAATTCTACTGTGGCGTTTACAACATCTTCAAAACGAGTCCCTTCATCTTTGCTGCACTGACTAACTATAGCTTTCAGTTGTTGATTACGATATTTTAACCAACAGACGTGATGGTGGTGTACCTTTTTGGCAGTGAAACTCCTCCAATTTGAGCCAAAAACTGAAATCGTTTTTAGCCCTGTACTACCCATAGACAAGGGGTGGACTGAAATCTCGTGTAAGGAACATATCTTGATGTTGAGGGTAAACTTACCGGTTCAGTCATTTTATGTCTTGAGAGATATTGCAGTAAATTTATGGTAGCACATAAGGTGGTATCCACTATTTTCAACAGATGCAAGTCTGGAGGAATCTTCAAATCACCGTATTTAAATTTTAAACTTATTCTCAATTCTAGAACACTCAAACACTTTTGAAGAGACAGTATTTAAACGACGAGCAGACACATCACAACTGTTCAACAAACGTGCACCGCCCCACTCTCACTCTATTTAGTTAAGGTCACAATAGACTAAAAAAAGAGGAGGGTAATATCTAATTACATGAAAAAGTAAAACATTTGCAGGTTAAATAAATATTTGAATAAGTTATTCAAAGTAACAAACAGTGTTAAAACAAGTTGCATGGCCTTACAGGTCTGACTGAAGTGTGTTAGAATACAAATAAATCATAGCACTATATTTCATGCACAGTTCGTTATATACTTTTAAGGAATATAATTATATTGTATAAACTTGTCTAGAAGAGACCAATGAAATAAACAAAAAATTGCTATTATTTAAAGAAACTTTTCTAAATGATATTCAGTAAATCCTCTTATAACATTGTGTTATGTTCCTGAGAAATGCAACTTTATAGAAAACAACTTTATAAAAGTAATGTTCTCCCATAAGAATCAATGTTAAGTGTAGGAGTTAGGTTCCAAGGCCCCCCAAAATACTTACAAATACATGTAGTATCATATCGCGGAAACATCTCAGAACAGGAATACATTTAATTTCGGGATCTGGATGGGACTGCTCACCACTCGTAATCTTATCCCCCTCATGTGTCACCATGACGGCCACTGGTTGAAAGAATGCACGGATAGTTGGTTGCTCAGCGGCACATTTCTTTTCTTTGTAAATTTCATGGTAACATGTAAGGTCCTTCATGACAGTTCTGTGAACTCTTGCGCTGCATTCTACTTCAGGGCGGTGACCTGGTGGTCTAGGGGTAAGGTGTCAGACCTCTATGCTGGCGGCCAGGGTTCAATCCTCGCCCGGCAAAGATTTATCTGATTACCAAACCCTTCCTTCACCTCTGACAAGACATCTTGTGAATGTGGGGAATGCCAGGCCTCTACCGTGGTTCGGATTCCACGTTAAACTGTAGGTCCTTCATTTCATCCCACAATCACCCTACCATTACACATTAGCGTAAGTGTGTATAACCCAAACGGGTAGTAAGACGCGGCGCTAACAACAATAATAATAATAATAATAATACTTCAGGGTCTTCATCGGCCAACATCTAAAGTCCTTCTTGAATGCGGTGAAATGCAATAGCCATGCTCTTTGTAGTAAATGTGCATGATGGCTTGTCCTCTTCGCTGTCAGATTCAGGGCTTGGATTTTGGGCCAGCTCTTGTAGCTCCTTGTTAGTGAGTTCCTCAATCTTGGCGTCCACCACCTCTTCTATGTCCTCCATTTCCAGATTCTGGAAGCCTGCTTCACGAGCAATGTTGAGGTTTGTGTTAGCGCTTGGCACAATCTCTTCAAATCCTTTAAAATCTGTGACACATTCAGGCCATAGATTTCGCCACACCGCGTTGAGGCACGTATGGGAAACCTCTTGCCAAGCCATGGGTATGTTGTTGATGGTGTTAAAGAGATTGTAGCTCCACCAGTACTCCTTGATGCTGGTCTTGTCTTCACCATCTGTAGCTGCGACAAGTTGCTCAAACGTACGTCGCCAGTAGTATCGCTTGAAAGTGGCAATTACACCTTGGTCCATTGGTTGGATTAGAGCCGTAGTATTGGGAGGGAGGAAAACAATTTTCACATGCTCATCCAAGTCAGGAATGTCATGAGTATGTGAGGGAGAATTATCAATGAGGAGGAGAATTCTAAAATCTAAACTCTCCTTCGCAAAGTACCTCTTTCACGCGGGTATTGCGTAGACTTTCAACCACTCACAGAACATGGCACCAGTTATCCACGCCTTTTTATTGGCTTTGTAAATAACGGGAAGGTGCTCCTTCATCTTTCCTTTCAAATCTCGTGGATTCTCTGATCTTGCAATCAGGAGTGGCTTCATCTTGTAGTCACCAGATGCATTCCCACCTAGCAACAGTGTTGCATGATCTTTCGCAGCTTTAAAACCTGGTGCTGTCTTTTCTTCCTGTGAAATGTAAATTCTGGCAGGAACGTTTCCAAAACAGTCCAGTCTCATCAACATTGAGAACTTGATTTGGTGAGTATCCTCCGTCTTCATTGATGTTTTGAAGCTCAACAACAAAGGCTTCCGCCAAAATGTTGTCAGAACTTGCAGCTCTTCACCAGTCACTTTAATATTATGAAAATTGTACCAGTGCTTAAAAACATCGAACCACCCTCGGCTGGCACTGAAAGATTCTTCTTTTAGAGCCTTCGCCGTCCTTAGGCTTTAACACGTCATGATATAAAGATTTAGCGTTACTTTGAACAATGGCTAAAGTAACTGGGCACTACGTTGGTTTTGAGATTCAATCCACAGCGAAAGCATTTTCTCCATCCTTTCAATGCGTTCGTTTCTTGTACGCCTGACCTTTTTCACACTTGAGCCCTGAAAAATTTTCCACACTGCACTTAATTTTTACGGCATTTCCCTATAGTGCGAATAGTAGTTGCAGGTAGGCCCAAAGCTGCAGCAATGTCTACACCGCGCTGACAGGATTCGAGTCGCTGTATTACGTCCATTTTAACATCCAGACTAATAGATCGTCTGTTTTTCTTTACAATTAAAGTGTTAGATAAATTACATGGACGTTTAGACGCCATTGCAAACAGATAACACCCCGCCCCAGGCCTCCTAAGCTAAAATAAAAAATAAAACAAGTAAACACACATTGCGTGTGAACTAAATAAATTAGATATAAAAACAAAGAATGGTAAACACAAGTCACACGCGAACTTAAAATGTATTAAATATAAAAAACACCAAAGATAAACAAAAGACCCATGCAAACTAAAAATATAAAAACTTCAAAGAACGCTAAACAAAAATTTGTATGCTTGAACAAAACTGCTCATAGCTTGCACCATCTTAAGTGTTGCCAACTCAGTATTGCTGAAATTCTCTAAATCTGGTGCAAAAAGTATCAAGTTTCAAGTAAAATATTCCAAATTTAAAATACTGTAAACAAACAAAATATTTTTTTTTTGCGTAAAAATACCCATTTATATTATTATTATTATTATTATTATTATTACTACTAACGGCTTTTTGTATGGAAGATGGGTAGGGGGGGGAGTAATATAAATCTCTGACGTGACCTGCATGACTCATAGGCCTATTAGGCCCACACAAACGGGAACCAGGCAGTTGACACTTGGTGCGTGTTAAGCTGAAAAACAACGTTGTAGCCAATAGAGCGGACGTTATGTAAAAAAAGATGGTCACAGATTATTAACAACGTTAAAACCAAACAACGTTTTAATCGGCAACGTTATAGCAGGACTTACTGTACAAGCTTCTAATTCACTGTGGTGAATTAAGATTAAATAAAATCAAAAGGATCAAAAGTTTAAATTACCAAATTATTACAAAGATTGAAAAGAGCTTAATGAGCCTTTTTTAAATGGTTTACAACACATCAGATTCACATCAGTGAATACAGACTAAACAGTTTTAAATATAGCACCAGATATTTACTTAATGCACAAAGGTTTGACTTCCCAACTAAACTCAAACCTTTGCGGGACAATTACCCTAGTCACTTTTAAAGAATTAAACAAAATTTCCACATTTAAATATTTAATATTAGAATAGAAAAAGTTACATTACAAAACTTGTAATTTTGCCTAAATGAATCTGAATATTAATTATTTATTATTATTATTATTATTATTATAGCACCGCGTCTTACTACCCGTTCGGGTTATACGCACTTACGCTAATTTGTAATGGTAGGGTGATTGTGAGATGAAATGGAGGACCTACAGTTTAACATGGAATCCGAACCACGGTGGAGGCTTGGCATTCCCCACATTCACAAGATGTCTTGTCAGAGGTGAAGAAAGGGTTTGGTAATCAGATAAATCTGTTCCGGGACCAAGGATTGAACCCCAGACCCCAGCATAGAAGTCCAACACCTTACCCCTAGACTGACAGCTCACCTGCGAATATTAAATTCAAAACCATATTAATCAACAAAAATAAGTTACTTTATATTTACTTCAAAGCAAAGAAGTCTACAAAAAAACCAATAAAAGAAACATTATCAATTTAAAGAATTTAAATTACTGATAACCACGAAAACAATTTTTTTTATATCTAACTTAAATATTGCAAGACATAAAAAAGAACCAAATAATGTGGCTACCCATTTAAACCAAGAAAATACAAAGATACTAGCGCCCAAGCTGCAACAGGAAATTCTAAGTGCTCCATAACAGAATTTACATTTAAAAATAAAAGTTTTTAGCAAAACTTAACCGATGCCTACACTGACAGATTTCCATAACAGACTAAACCAAAGTATTCAAGGAAATAAAACCCATCGCAGCAATTTATAGTTGATAGATTTAAACAAAGATATTATTATAAGCCATCCTGGCTAGATAATGTCCTAGTCCTGAACAGGACTTATCATGGAAGTGGTGAATGTAAAAGTCTTCAATATTGTCTGTGGTCCCTCGTTATATAGGTCTAGTTGTAAGGTGGTAAGGTGGGAGTTTTACTTAGTTATTGTGTCACTCGCTAACATCAGGTTGAAAGGCTACATTGTTTTTGTCAAGTAGGCCAGGTTCTTATTGTCTTGATCATCAGCTGCTGCATTCGACTAGTTCCCACAACACGAACTCCAAGACACAAGACAAGCAGTCGTTGAGCTATGCTTGTTTGATCATGTATACCACATAGGTGCCCATGAATATGAATGGTGTTCCAATAGTACAGGACGGGCCAATCAGAGCATTGCAGGCTTACACCATTGGAACAGCAGGGTGCTGCACAATTTGTAGCGTGTATGGGACTTCTCTTCATTCTAGCATTCGTGGTGAGCAGGCTGGACTTGCAAGTTGCTTTACTCCAGGCAAATATACACATGAGTAAAGACCTATATTCGACATAGTAGATTGTGATATTTAATAATGCTGGATGTCTATGAGTATAAGATTATTTGGGGTAGTATTTCAAACAGCTGGCTGGTCCTATTGGTATTTTTATTGCAGGATGTCTATGAATATTAGCTTGTTTAGGGGCGGGTAGTAACTTTGTCATATTAGCAGTCCATGTTAATGTTACAAATCTAAAAAAACGCAACTGTTCAACAAATGGACATTACAGAACCAATTCGCAAGACTGCTATCAGTTAACTGAAGTATCTTGTTTTGTTCTTTCTTGGGACCTTGGTTCCGAGCAGTAAAAGAGGAATTGGTGGGCACTAGTCAATCTGGGCCATGAAATGTTGCCAGATGGTGCGAGGTCTGTCTAGTTCCACTCAATACTCATATTATAATGCGTCAATCACCTCCAAATGATTTTCGTTATTTCACAAGGGAAAAATTCACAGCTACAAATTACATTCATACTAATTTATCTGTCTCTAAAATCTTGGCCTTCAGTATTTTAATATTTTTTGTTTTATCTTTATTTTTGACATGATGAAAAAAACTTTTTTAACTAGTCTTATTTTTGAACGTGAGATCAAATTATTTCTGTTTGGAAAACAAATACCCAAGAAACAGGCCATGGCCTACGGAAAGTATAGGCCTACCTTTTCAATAATTAAATTTCGTCTAAGAATTACAAATTTGACCTTTTAAATCGATTTGCTCCCAGAATCCTGCCCTCTTGGTTTGACAGACTGATTGATTAGTGATAGACTTGCAGTCAGCAGCAAATTAGTGAAGAAATCAAAATTAGCTTTGGTTGAATTGTCATAAATTTTTCCCAAATTTGGCTAGGTCAGGCAAACATTTTCCGGCCAGTTTTGAATGCCAGATCAGATTATTTATGTTTGGAAAGCAAAAGATAAGAAAACTACTCATGAAAGGAAAGGAAATTTTTTCGGATAAGCTCACCTAAATATTACAAATTTGACTTCTTAAATAGGTCTGGAACCCCAAATTCAGCTGCTTTGGACTGCCAGACCAACAGATTTTGATTTCTCACTGACGAAACTTTAAAATAGGATATTTAACTGAATTAGATATTTTTGTTTAAATCAAACAGGAGTTGGACTATTCCAATATATTATGTTCGGTTAAGAGAGTTCATGCCCATTATCACCAATAATGTTTGCTTCATCTTACAAACACAACACTCTTCACCTCAGCATTTTGTGGGCTATGTTCAAAACAGAGCAGGACGGTCTCTATCCATCCTCTGGAAGATTTGTGAAAACCATCTTTCACCCCTCTTTCACCCTCTTTCAATCGCACTATGTTCTATCAAAACCAGACGTTGGGTAAAGAACTGATTTCTTCAAATTTTTAAGGTTACACCATAAAAATGTTTCTATTTAAGCCAATCCCAATCCAAACATATTGACATATTGAAATGCATGTGAATCAGGACAAATGAATTAGATCTACTCGTTGAATGTTCACTAAATCCAACTTTACCCACTGCCTTGTTGCTATCATGCTATCTCCATCCCCAGTCAAGTGTTTTAATCTCATGCTAATGTACTTGACATTATTTTTTTGTTATTTGTATTTCACCCTATCGCTTTATGCTAATGCTGTTACACTTCTTCAACATTAATTCTCCTTGCCATCTGCTTTAGTGGCCGAACAGTCTGAGGCGTCATTCTCGTGTTAGACTGGCCTGCTAAAGATAGGGAGATCGAGGTTTGAATCCAGGTTGGGTCTACTGAAGGGGGTTTTTCCTAAATGGATTTCCACTCTCCTTCCACGCAAATGAGTGTAAATTACCTCTAGAACCAGCCTCTGTGGCGTAGTTAGCTGATGCGCTAGTTTCGTGTTGAGCTAGACTGCCGAGGGCGGGTAGATCGAGGTTAAAGTCTCACTCGGGTGAATTGGGGGTGGCTTTTCCTAAATGGTTTTCCACTCTCCCTTTATGCAAATTTGGATTCACTTTTCTATATTCAGCCTTCCTAATTCCTAAATCCATTAGAGTAATTAGTACTTATGCTTATAACCAGAATGGGTAGTAAGATGCGTGCTAAGTATTATTATTATTTTAATTATTATTTATTATTATTATTGTTTAAAAATGAGGTGGCCCAATGGCTAGATAATTTTATAATAAAGGAAATAGATAAAACTAAAGAAAAAGGAAAAATAAACTACTAAGAGTAAATTTGATGAAGAAAGCCCACCTAGGGAAAGAGGAAAATGTGGGAAGAATCCAATGCACAAAGGTGACATCTTCTTCCTTTCTTCTGTCTTCTATAGTAGAAGTAGTCACACACACATTTTAACACAAAGAAGAAGAGTGTACAAATAACACAAACAATGGATTACTACATTTTGAATTTTGAAAGAAACTGCTAGAAACACGTGATGATGATGATGATGATGATGATAGATAAGAAAATAATGATAATAATAAAACATGATTTTTTTAAATAGTAATAATAATAATGTTAATTTGAAAAATAATAATATTATAGAAATAAACTATCTTCTGTTGAGGCCTGGTGGTAATCTTGATTTGGTAATCCATTGGTGGGCCAGTTCCCACTGTCTAAGTTGAGAACTGTTGCACTGTTTGGGAAATGCTCTTAATATTTTGGTGGTGTAGCAGGTTTGAAAGTCCTGGTTGTGGGTACCGGCATGGATGGGTACAGGCTTGTCCGGATCTTTGTGGTTTGTGTCAAAGCGATGATTGTTCATTCACTGTCTGAGAGAACCTGTAGTGAGGCCTATATATTCTGCATCACATGAATGTAGCTGGTAGGTGGATTCCACATGTGCTGCAACGGGTGCTACCGCAGGGGTAGGAACCTTTGGTAGTCTGTTTTTCTTCTCGGATTCTCTTGGGGTCAGGAATTTTGGGATGGACTAGAATATTGTGGAGATTGGGTGGCCGTTTGAAAGTGACTCTTGGGGGTGAACTAAGAAGGTTTTGGGTCTGGGTAGAACTGGTTAGGAATTTGTAACCACTTTTAAGGATGGCGTTGATACGTTGTAGACCGGGATGGTATTGGGTTGTGAGAGGGATGTCCTCAACTTTTTTGGAGGGTCGTGGTCATCCCTGGAGAGTGCTCTGGAGATTTGGTTGTCTATTAGAGGCTTGGGGTAACCTCTACTTTGGAAAGCTGTGGAGAGTTGTTTACAATATTCAGTTAAATCGTCGGTTCTGAACATATCCGTTTGGCTCGTGTGGCAAGGCTGAATGGTAGTGGAGGTATTGTTGGTGATTGGTGGGTTTTATATGTACAGTGGTACGAATTTGGTTATTTTCAAGGAACAGATTCACATCAAGGAAGGTAAGACTATGATGTGATTTATTGTGGGTGAAGTTTAAGGGGCTGCATTTGTTGAGATTATCTAGAAAGACGTCCAAGGATTCTTTGGAGTGAGGTCTGCAGGGCTATTATGAGCATTCGACGCAAAGTTAGTTGCTACCGCTAGTTAGCTTCATTTTCGAGGAGAAGATAACGTTTATGACCACCACACTTTGTATCGTCCGCTAGTTTTAGCTTCGACTTTGCTTCTAGCGTTAACGCAACGAATAAAATCAGTTTGCGTCAACAGTTGGCAACAATTTTCCAAAGAATATTACCTTTTAAGAAGTTGGAGGCTAAAAATTAGGTACATTTATTTCAAGAATGCTGATATCCATGACTGAACATTATTCGTTTATTTTTATTTTCCCAAACAGCTGATCGCAAGTCTCATTATTTGCAGGAACGATTTAACCTAGCTTAATTTAATAAATCACTTGCATAGTTTTGTTTGCTTAAGATTTGAAATGAAAAAATACTAGGCCTACATTATTCAATACACATTACATATTGTGGTCAAAAAATCATGTGAGCTATGCATTAAAATAGTAATGTCACACAGGGAAATGAATAAGCTAGTATGAGAAGTTGGCTAATAAAGAAACAATGTTTTTGTAAGATGTATGCTTTACAATACAATGCTTTATTTTTCATGTATTCGTGTTGATTCTGGAACAAGTGTGTTTTATTCCATTAATTAAAAATAATTTCAACAATTTATGATGTAGACTTCTTATATTTAGGCCTGTTTTAATTTAAAATTACTTTAATATATAACTAAAAAATATATGCCTTATAAAACTTTGTTTCAAAAACAACATTTATCAAACAGTAGATTAATATTTTATTTTTGCTTTTTAGTAGGCCTATTTTAAAACTGTTCTCGATTTTGTCAAGTCATAAAATTGAACGTTCAAAGAAATAGGCCTACAGTAAGGTGTTTTAAATTTTATTTTGTTTGATTGAGTTGAGGTTGGATAACGAAAACTTCCTATCTATACAGTACTCCACTGAACATATATAGGCCGACTTTGTGCTAATTTTATTAATTTACAGTGTTGAAAAGGTTCTCACGTTTGAGAGTGAATCAAATATGCGGTGTGAAGATCTTAGAAAATAAAACTAGTCACTTAAAGTTTATGAAAGCATTCAAGATCTCCCAAAAAATTGTGTTTACACTGAATATTTTCGACAACTTAATGTCAGTCGTCCTACTAAGTTAACAAAATAAGTGAACGAGAGGGTGTTTTGGATGGCTAAAAATAATAAAATGTATCTTTTACTTAAAGGGAATTCTCGAGACTTTAGATAAGTGATTAAGAATATAAGGATATTATATTTCTTTATAATGAGTTGTTTTCAATTTATTCACTTCAGTATAACTAGGTTTAACTAATTATTGATTTCAGATAAATTTAGTAAACCTTTTATGATTAAAAAACCTAGGCCTAAACCAAACCGCATGCATATATTAAGCTAGGGCCTATTTAGTTATTTCCAGTATTGGCTGCAATATTTCAGAGGCCTACAACCCACATTAATGTGGTTAGTAACTACTATTGTATGTACAATTCAGTTTATATAATGATTATAATCATTAAAGTTTTGTTGAGGCATCTTAAACATATTATTTTATCACCTGAATGATCAGTGTATTGATGGTGAATAGTAATGCATTTTGATAGTGTTGTGTTTCAAATAAAATATTCTTTTTACATTCAGTGTAAGCGTACTATCCCCACTCTTGGCCCACATTATGATATAGGCCTATTTAAAGTTAAATTATGTGAAACACACACAAAAAGTTTTGAGGTTATTATTTTGGGCTTATGAGATGGCAAGTTTAAATAATGTAACACAAAACACCTAATAAATTACAAAAACTAGCAAACATAACCTCATAACGCAAACCAAAGGACAAGTAAAATGTCTGCGCAACTTAGCGTCACGCTACTAAGAAAATATTTGCGCTTGCAAAGTGGTCGGCCATAATAACTTTTGACGCAAAGTCTAGCGTCTCTCCACAAATTCGTTTTGTGTCGTGGTCACTGCAGATCATGAAAATGTCGTCGATGTAGCGAAGCCATAGATAGGGTTTGATGGGGTGAGAATGTAGAAAGTGTTCTTCTAGTAGTCCCATGTAAAGATTTGCATATGAAGGAGCCATGCGTGTACCCACAGCTGTGCCCTTTATTGGTAAGTAGTGTTTGTCTAGAAAACGGAAGTTGTTAAATTGAAGGATCATCCTAGCCAGCTTCACCAGAAATAAGTGGTAGGTTTGGACCCGGAGGTCTGCGGTCTAAGTAATGCTCCATTGCTGACATTCCATGCACATGAGGGATGTTAGTGTAGAGTGCTGTGACATCAATAGTGACCAGAAAACAGTTCGATGGAAGATTTTTGATTTTGTGAATTTTGTCTAAGAAATGGTTTGTATCCTGTATGAATGAGGGAAGTTGTTTTACAAAGGGTTGTAGGTGTGAATCAACCAGAGATGAAATTCTCTCAGTTGGGGAGCCACAACCAGATACAATCGGACGGCCAGGCGGAGGTCTTATTTCTTTGTGGATTTTAGGGAGGAGATACAGTGTGGGAGTTTGAGGTTCTTGTGGAAAGAGAAGTTGAATTGAGTTGGTGGTGAGATTCTGCCGGGGACCTTCACGTTGTAGGAACTCTTTAATCTGCGCGTTGTGATCTTCAGTTGGGTCTTTTGTGAGTGGTCTGTAGATGGAGTGGTCAGATAGCTGACTTTGTGCCTCTGTGATGGAGTCGATACGGTTCAAGATGACTGTGGTGGAGCCAAGGAATTTATCTTCACTCCCAAAACAGTTGGCACAATGTGTTTCTAGTAGTTTCTTTTAAAATTCAAAATGGAGTAAGCCATTGTTTGTGTTATTTGTACTCTCTTCTTCTTTGTGTTTGATAAAGGCAACAATGCCGAAATATTATTATATTTGTGTTTAAAATGTGTGTGTGACTACTTCTACTATAGAAGACAGAAGAAAGGAAGAAGATGTCACCTTTGTGCATTGGATTCTTCCCACATCTTTCCTCTTTCCCTAGGTGGGCTTTCTTCATCAAATTTATTTTTAGTAGTTTATTTTTCCTTTTTCTTTAGTTTTATCAATTTCCTTTATTATAAAATTATTATTATTATTATTATTTATTATTATTACCACCTCTAAAATGCTTCCTTCCTCATCACTACCCATTTAGAGTCATTATAAAATGAATTATTCTGTAATGGCTTGGAAATGAACAATAAGACAGGGTAGAAACGCTGTACGTTAATTTAAAGTAAGTGATAGTGAAGGGGAAAGGTTATGCATGGATAGAAAAAAATCACACTTCCACAGTTGCACATTGGTTTGAATTTTTGGAAGTATTCCTTTTTCATGAAAAGCGATACATATCACATAAAACAACACAAAAGATATATGAAACTACATGTTTGAATAACTAGAAAAATAACTGAAAACTTGCAGTGTTGCCAAATTGATGCAACAGGATGGAGGATTAAATAGATAGATATATTGCTGAAAAATTTATAATCAAAAAATATATATGAGATTAACAAATACTATAATATACTTAATTATTATTTAAATTATAGTATTTGTTGATCTTATAAAGACTATCACATGATAGTTAATCAATTATACATAAATTCTATGATTCAATTAAAAAAATAGATTATATTAAATTTTGGTAAGTTTGGGATACCAATATAACTTGTCAAGCTAATTGAGGCATGTTTTACAGATACAGGTGGCAGGGTACAAGTTGGATGTCACTTATCAGATATTCTAGAAATACATAATGTGTTGAAACAAGGAGCTAACCTTTCCCCATTTCTTTGTTATCTTGCCTTAGAGTATGCTATTAGGGTAATGAAGGAGAGTAGGGAAGGGTTGATATTAAACGGTACAAGCAGCTATTAGGATACACAGATAATTTTGCTTTGTTGTGCAAGTATAAGGGAGCTGTCACTAGAAATGGAGACATTTTACTAGAGACTAGTGAGGAAATAGTTTTATAAGTGAATGCTGAAAAGATTAACTATATGATCACACAGAGAACAATGATCGAGGATGATAATTTAGAGATTACTTTGGACATGTGATTTGACAGCATTAATGAGTTTAAATATTTAGGAACAATTTTAACTATCAATAAAGATACTAGATTGGAAATTAGGAAAATAATAATAGTACTCCATGAGTAAGTTGTTGACATCGCCTTTACTGTCCAGGAATGTAAAACTCAGAATATACAAGTTAATTTTACCGATTGTTCTGTATGGGTGTAACCTTGTTTTTTACCTATATGATTATATGATAAAAACAAATTTATGGTGGTTGATAACAAGTGAGTTAGGAAGATATTTGGTACAAAATGGAATGAGGCTACTGGAGAGGGGAGGAGGAGGTTACGTCATACTGATGAGTTAAATACCCTGTACTCATCACAATATATGTTAGGATAATCAAGTCTTGTATATTACTGTGGGCAGGACATGCAGTGCAAATGGGAGTTTCTAGAACCTTGTTCAGGGTTCTCTGGCAAACCCAATGGGAAGTGACCATTGGGAAGACCTAGACGCAGATTGGAGGATAGTATTAGAATGGACTTGAAGGAGATAGGATCTAATGAGGTGGACTGGACAAAACTAGCTCAAGATAGAGATAGGTGGCATACTTTAGTAGGTGAGGTGAGCTTTCGAATTCCTAGTGTCATAGAATAAGTAAGTAAGAAAGTTTGTCTTATATATTTTATTTTATTATTAAATGTTCAGAAAACTATATATCTGTTCAGCTTGCCAAGAAATTAATAATTTAAAAAATCTATCTATTTATAATAGCGTGGATAGAACTAAAGTTTGGAAGCGGTGGAGCAGGCCGAAGTGGAAAGAGGGTTTTGCAATAGAGTAAAGAGAATGTTTGAGGATAACAGGAGTTATGTTAAGAGGGAAAGCGGAAGGATGGAGTGGTTACAAATAAAAAATGGAGTGAAGCAGGAGATTATCCCCTCACCAATACTATCTGTAATGGTGATGGAAATGATCGCGAACAAAGTGGCAGGAAGACTTGGGAGGAAAGAATGAAAGCCATTATGATGCTATGGACATGTAGGACACCAAATAAAATGTTGGAAATGAAGAATTTAGGAAAAAAAACTGCAAAGGAGGTCAAGAAAGAGATGGGAGGAGCAAGAGAGAGGAGAAGAACGGAAGCAATTAAAATAGAAAGAATGGTGATGGATAGATGAAGATAGAGGCATTTTACTAAACTGACCCGGCCACAGATTGTGAACAGTTGATGATAATAATGATGATGAAATAAAATATTCAAGCCTACATCTTGTTGCATCAATTTGGCAACACTGCAAATTTTCAGTAATATAATTTTTCAAGCTTGTAGTCCCTTTCTTTGTGTGGGTTAATAAGCTTATATATGTATATTTTTATAATATTCTAACCTCATCACCTTTCACACAAAATCTTCTTAACAGTGCTCCAAGAATCACATTCAAACGCCTCCCCCCCTTCCCCCCACTCATATCCGCAACATTCTGGTTCACCCTAATTTGACCAACCCAGACACAAACAACAACAAACAATATCAGAACAAAGGTTCCTACCCTTACAACAAACCGAGATGCAGTACCTGCAAAATACACCAATCTTCCACCCCATTCAACAAATGTAATACCCCATGTAAGGCCACTATGACAAGCTACAACACAACTACTGCAGTACTGAATACATTGGCCTCACCACAGGAACACTCGGACAACGAATGAATGATCACTGTTTTGATACCAACCACAACGACCTTGACAAACATAGCATGTCATACCCAAACACATAATTCCCATTTTGATTCATGTTATAGTACTAGAGCTATACGAGCCCTCCCCAGTAGTTGCAATGCTTCCAGCTCAGTAGGTGGGAACTAGCTCACCAATATACAGGCACAACCCCCGGTCTCAACCTTAGAAAACCTCCTCTCCTTTACTTCCAAGCAGGCCACTCACAAGTCAGTAATTTATATATAAACAATAATATTAAATAATAACATAATTTAATAACTCAATATTTAGATATAATATTTAAATTAGTAACCTGGATTTTTTTTTTTTTTACCGCTCCCGCAATGGGAGGCTGGTAAGTTTGTGATAATAACTTTAGAAGAGCAAGTGGGACGCGATTAAAATGGACTTGAATTCTGGAATACACTAAACAAATTTGACTGTTTTGGTTGGGTTCATAAATTAACTCAAAAAAATTGTATAATTATTGGAGAACATTATAAAGACAAAGATCCTGTAGATATTAAACATTTGGTTTTAAACAACACATACCTATAAGAATACAACTATCATTTTGATCAGCAAACTAATATTTGTTTGAACAATTGTTTCACATGAGGTTATATTGTCCTGGTTATAAACATAGGTATAGATGTTGCCGCACCATTTCCATGCGGTGGATGAATGAAGAGAGACATTATCCCCAATATAAATTAAAAGCCAAGTTAAACAATCTACTACAGATCGCTATTATAAAATCTTTTGGTGAGGACCTACTTCAAATTCATGACGAGTTGGAACATCATAAAGAAGCATTTAAGGAACCTTTTGAAGACCCAAACGCAGAAAGACCTATTCATTTGGATAGTATCGAAAGAGAGCAGAGTATTGTACATTAATTCAGCATAAAGCGGCTGCCCTGCAATTCTTAGAATTCAAGGAAACACAATCACTTATCAAGAAAGACCAGATACACTTGAAGCTTTCAATGACATCCAAGGATGTATCATCACCCGTACAAGAGATCAGTGATGTAGAGGACCTTGAGAAGACGAGAACACCTTCTCTACCGCCTAAAAGACATACACAATTATTTAGAAAGCTTTTTATGATATATTAACATATCAACACTTTATTTCAACTCTCCTATTGTAATTAAAAAAATAACACACAAACACTTAATTAATGGTTTACTCAAAATTATGGACCAGACACCCTTCCTGGCACAAATAATGAGGATGATAGTACCGTGTCTGTCGCCGGAAGATACGGTCGATATGAATCACTTGTAGAACCAATTACTAGATATAATCAAAGACCTGTCCGGCGTTCTCCATTACATCATTTTCCTGCGAGAAATTACAAACGTTGGAAACATGCTTTATAATATGAACCCTGTCTTATTCAATTAGAGTAATTGTAATATATGCATGCAACCTGAACAAATATTAAGGTGAGGTGATAAAAAAAAATCACCTTGTTCTGTGTTCTTAAACTAATCTGTGAAGTTAAGTAGTGCTTAAAACACACACACACACTTATAAACATCATACAGATTTTTACAAATAATCTTTAAATAAATGAGTCAAGTGTATAAAGAGAAATCCAAAATATTTATAGAATATTTTATAAATTAATTTAAATTATGAAAGGCTAGAGATGCAAAAGTAAAATAAATATTTACCCCAAAGAATTGGCAAAGTTTCTTTCTAGTGAAGTTTTTCTTAGCCGACAATCTGTGTATGTTCACTTGATGTTGTTAAAAGTATGTTTAACTGTAATTTTGATCTTATAAGAATAAGAATAATAATATTTAGCACCGCATCTTACTACCCGTTCGGGTTATACACTTCAAGTATTAATTACGCTAATGGATTAGGAATTGGGAAGGTGGTATTAGAGGAAGTGAACTCACATTTGCATGGAGGAAGAGTGGAAAACCATTTATGAACCCCCGTGCAATAGCGGGTTCACTTCCTCTAAATTCAACCTTTCCATTTCCTAACTCATTAGAATAATTAGTATTTAAGCGTATAATCCAAATGGGTAGTAAGATGAAATGCCAAATAATTAATTAATTGCAAAAATCAGCTCGAATAATCAGTGACAAGAGTTATATGGCTTACCAAATTTGTTGTGTATTTAACAATGAAGTGGCCCAATAGTGAAACAATTTTATAAAAATGGAAATTGATGAAAATAAAAAAGTAAAAAATAAACTAATAAGTGTAAATTTAATGAAGAAAAATGTAGAAAGAATCTAATGCACATAGGTGATATCTTCTGTCTTCTGTAGTAGGAGTAGTTGCATACAAATTTTAACACAAATTGAGTAGTATTTCGGCATTGTTGCCTTTACCAAAAAAATAATAAAGCCAACATTTAACCAACACAATTTGAGTAATATTTTGGCATTGCTGCTTTTTTTAAAGGCAACAATGCCGAAATATGACTCAATTTGTCTTAAAATTTGTATTTAAGGTTGAGTCATATTTCGGCATTGTTGCTTTAATTTTTTGTATTTTTTTTATAAGGTTATCATTGCTGAAATATTACTCAATTTGTGTTTAAATGTATTACTATTTCTAATATAGAAGATAGGAAGAAGATGTCGCCTTTGTGCATTGGATTCTTCCCACATTTTTACTCTTTCCCTAAGTGGACTTTATTCATTAAATGTACACTTATTAGTTTATGTTTCCTTTTTCTTCATTTTTATCAATTTCCATTATTATAAAATGTTTTGTGTATTATTAATAAACACTAGATGCCTGAACTGGTGAAAATAAGAGTGAAATGTTCTTGAAATAACTAGTTGTGCCTCACTGTTCAGTCGGCCCTTGTATCTTTCCTCCGCACTTGCACAAACCGCTCCAACCACCCTTTATACTGCCTGGACCGCTCCACAGTTCATGTTCTCTGAGCCGTCCATGACGAGTTCCCCACTGTACGCAGCGTCCATGAGAACTCTGCTTTCTATTGATTCGCTTGGCGGCCACTATCTTTCACCTTTTCCCGCGCCAATGGGAAGCTCCCTTTTCTCCCATTGGACAAGGCCAGGCAGCAGTGGAGGGTATTTAACATGGTGATTCCTCTATCAGAGGCCAGTCGGAGAGTGGCTACTCAAACCTGGTACGCTGTTTGAAAGACCTAACAAATTGTCGTGTTTTTAAAGAGCAATTTTGTCTAACCTCCCTCTCCTTCCTCGTCATCCTGTACCTCCCACCGTGACTCGCGTTGCCGAGACTCTATCCTACCTCCCGCCGTGACTCGCGTTGCCGAGATTCTATCCTACACTCCCACCGCGATTCACATTGCCGGGATTCTTTCCCACCTCCCACCGCGACTCACATTGCCGGCATTCTTTCCCACCTCCCACTGTGACTCACATTGCCGTGATTCTTTCCCACCTTCCACTGCAACTCAGGTTGCCGGGATTCTTTCCCACCTCCCACTGTGACTCACATTGCTGTGATTCTTTCCCACCTTCCACCGTGACTCACATTGCCGTGATTCTTTCCCACCTTCCACCGCGACTCACATTGCCGTGATTCTTTCCCACCTTCCACCACGACTCACATTGCCGGGATTCTTTCCCACCTTCCACCGCGACTCACATTGCCGTGATTCTTTCCCACCTTCCACCACGACTCACATTGCCGGGATTCTTTCCCACCTTCCACCGCGACTCACATTGCCAGGATTCTTTCCCACCTCCCACCGTGACTCAGGTTGCCTGGATTCTTTCCCACCTTCCACCACGACTCACATTGCCGTGATTCTTTCCCACCTCCCACTGTGACTCACATTGCCGTGATTCTTTCCCACCTTCCACCGTGATTCAGGTTGCCGTGATTCTTTCCCACCTTCCACCACGACTCAGGTTGCCGGGATTCTCTTCCACTGCAACTCACGTTGCCGGGATTCTTTCCCACCTTCCACCGCGACTCAGGTTGCCAGAACAATCTCGCTGACCTTTTTCCTACCCCTACACACACGGGTCGGAACACAACGTCGTTGTCGCCGTCGCCATCGTCGTGACATCAACCAGTTCCCCCTGAAGCCGCAGGAAGGGCTCTTGTCAAGGCTCTTGTCAATAAAACTAAAATAAGCCTTGTACAAAAATACATTATGTTAAAATAACATAGAAAAATGGAAAAACATTATAATTTCACATAATTTTTCTACTCAGAAAAGTAATCATTTTATTTAAAAATCAAAACTAACACATAAAACATGCATTTTATTCACTTTACCTGTGTCATGAAGTTCATTTTTAAATATTTAAGTAGAGTTGAGTTGAATCCACTATTTTACTAATCAAAATTTTCAATTTGCTTTTCAATCTCAAATAGAATCTCGAAAAGAAAATATGGGCATAAGAAGAAATATAAATATAATAGAATAATAGAAAATATGAATAATAACTAACTGTAACATTAATACTTATAATCTAATCATTATAACATTCATACATTCAGTTAAGTGTTGAATTACTGGTCTGAGGTCTAGTTGTTAATTTCATCCTGTAATTAATAATAGGTTCTGAACCAACAATAAGCAGTATTAGAGCTCTAAAACAAATCTCGCTTGAAAGATTGAAAGAAAAAAAATTAATGATTTGAGTCTTGAATTTGAAATTGTCTCGAACCCTCGAGTCTCAAATATCCTAAGGGATTTGAGAGCCAACCCTAGTATTATGAGTAGAATGTATCTAAGCTCACAGATGACATATTTGAACAACAGTGACCGGACCATCTCTAGTTGATGTAGTTTTTACGTAATCTCATATTTATGTTGATAACAGCCATGTTTGGTTCTGAGTCGCACATGTGTGTATAGAGGTGTTAATGTATCTTAGATGAACTGTTGTTTTCTTTACAGGCTGCTTGGCATCGACAAGCTGTTAAACTTTGTGGTCTCTGAATGGCTGCAAGACATCAAAAAGAACCAGTTGCCGAGTCTTCTAGGGGGAGTGGGCCCTATGCATGCAGTGGTGCAGCTATGTTAGTCATATACATTTAACTGGGGCTAAAAGAGTAACCCAAAAGCTAGGTCGATTAATTTATAGTCCATGACTCATCTTGAATTCTTGATCATTTAGGATATATTAGTATGCTGCTAGAATTATAAATGCAAGTCAGGGACTAGTGGTTTTGTTTATTGGTTAATATCTGTTTTCTATATAAATATATATATATAATGGTAAATAATTGTAATATTGGTGGTGAGCTGCTGCCATATGGCTTGGTCACAATATCACAAGATCAGTTAGTGAATTGTTATATTCATGAAAGGTTTTTTCGAGTTAAAGATAATCATATTTTTATGGATTTTCCTCAAACTAATTTTAACAAATCTTAAGATTATTTATCACAAATGTATTTTAAAATATATTTAATCATCAGGAGGCCAAATAGTAAAATTGGATTAAACTAAATTTAAAAATTGATAAAAGTAAGGAAAGATAAACTCAAGCAGGAAATACGATGTTAGAATCCATTGCAGAAAGGAGTCTTTATCCTTTCTTCTTTCTTCTACAGTATAGTATAAAAAGTCACACACACACATATTGAGACAGATTTTTTTTTTTTTTTTTTTTTTTTTTTTTATATTTTGTCTTAGAATCCATACAAACTTAATCTAAATTGAGTTTATAATGAAAATATTGTTTTTCGACATATTTAACTACAATTCTGGATTATACACACACACATATATACATATTAATTACACAAATATTTTAAGGATTATAAAAGTCGAATCGAAAGAAAAGATACCCAAAAATATGAGAATGTAGAACAAGAAATCATCTAGATACCCACCCAGAGCTCCTGGCTGAAATTTGAACTATGGCCTAATCATCAGCAATCCAGTCTAAAGCAATAATTACAAGTTAGACCATGCAACCAGCGATTCCAGTAACCAGCTTGTATCATTTCAACAATGTGTAACCCGCCTCGGTGGCGTAGTTGGCTAACACGCTAGTCGTGTTAAGCTTGACTGCTGAGGATGGGGAGATCACGGTTCGAATCTTGGTTGAGTGAACTGGGCGTGGTTTTTCTTAAATGGTTTTCCACTCTCCCTCCACACAAATACGGGTTCACTTCCTCTTATTCAACCTTCCCAATTCCCAATCCATTAGCGTAATTAGTACTTAAAGCGTATAACCCGAACGGGTGGTAAGATGCAGTGCTAATATAATAATAATAATAATAATAATAATAATAATAATAATAATAATAATAATAATAATAATAATAATAATAATAATAATAGAAAAACAATGTGTACACCACCCTAAGTCCCTCAGTAATGAAACTTCACACTTGAAGATATGGGATTAAGCCAAAAATAATATCAAAATAACTAGACAACCCTCCAACCACAAACTTATGTGAACTTCTCTTGTTTACTTGCAATTAACAATTGTTTTAACAATTTTATCACAATAATAAGCATACTAAAACAATTCTAGACTAATAAAAGATTATTCTCAGACAACTGAGGTCACCTAGAAGCAGTCCCTCCAATCTTAACAACTACTGTCACCTAGTAGTAGTCCCTCCAATCTTAAAAACTACTGTCACCTGTTAGATATTCCTCCAATCTTAACAACTACTGTCTCCTATTAGCAGTCCCTCCAATCTTAACAACTACTGTCACCTAGTAGCAGTTCCTCCAATCTTAACAATACTCTCACCTAGTACCAGTTCCTCCAATCTTAACAAAACTCTCACCTAGTAGCAGTTCCTCCAATCTTAACAATACTGTCACCTAGTACCAGTTCCTCCAATCTTAACAATACTATCACCTAGTAGCAGTCCCTCCAATCTTAACAACTACTGTCACCTTGTAGCAGTTCCTCCAATCTTAACAATACTATCACCTAGTAGCAGTTCCTCCAATCTTAACAAAACTCTCACCTAGTAGCAGTTCCTCCAATCTTAACAATACTCTCACCTTAGTACAGTTCCTCCAATCTTAACAAAATCTCACCTAGTAGCAGTTCCTCCAATCTTAACAATACTGTCACCTAGTACCAGTTCCTCCAATCTTAACAATACTATCACCTAGTAGCAGTCCCTCCAATCTTAACAACTACTGTCACCTTGTAGCAGTTCCTCCAATCTTAACAATACTATCACCTAGTAGCAGTTCCTCCAATCTTAACAAAACTCTCACCTAGTAGAAGTTCCTCCAATCTTAACAATACTCTCACCTATTAGCAGTTCCTCCAATCTTAACAATACTGTCACCTAGTACCAGTTCCTCCAATCTTAACAATACTATCACCTAGTAGCAGTTCCTCCAATCTTAACAACTACTGTCACCTTGTAGCAGTCCTCCAATCTTAACAATACTATCACCTAGTAGCAGTTCCTCCAATCTTAACAAATACTCTCACCTAGTAGCAGTTCCTCCAATCTTAACAACTACTGTCACCTTGTAGCAGTCCCTCCAATCTTATCAATACTATCACCTAGTAGCAGTTCCTCCAATCTTAACAATACTCTCACCTAGTAGCAGTTCCTCCAATCTTAACAATACTATCACCTAGTAGCAGTTCCTCCAATCTTAACAAAACTCTCACCTAGTAGCAGTTCCTCCAATCTTAACAATACTCTCACCTAGTAGCAGTTCCTCCAATCTTAACAAAACTCTCACCTAGTAGCAGTCCCTCCAATCTTAACAACTACTGTCTCCTTGTAGCAGTCCCCCCAATCTTAACAACTACTGTACCTAGTAGCAGTTCCTCCAATTTTAACAACTACTGTCACCTAGTAGATGTCCCTCCAATCTTAACAACTACTGTAACCTAGTAGCAGTTCCTCCAATCTTAACAACTACGGTCACCTAGTAGCAGTCCCTCCAATCTTAACAACTACTCTCACCAGGTAGCAGTCCCTCCAATCTTAACAACTACTGTCACCTAGTAGCAGTTCCTCCAATCTTAACAATACTATCACCTAGTAGCAGTTCCTCCAATCTTAACAACTACAGTCACCTAGTAGCAGTTCCTCCAATCTTAACAACTACTGTCACCTTGTAGCAGTCCTCCAATCTTAACAACTACTGTCACCTAGTAGAGTTCCTCCAATTTAACAACTACTTACCTTGGTCCTCAATTTAGCAATCTTACCTGTGAGTTCTCAATCTTAACAACTACTGTCACCTAGTAGATTCCCTCCAATCTTAACAACTACTGTCACCTAGTAGCAAGTCCCTCCAATCTTAAAAATACTGTCACCTAGTAGCAGTTCCTCCAATCTTAACAATACTATCTCCTAGTAGCAGTTCCTCCAATCTTAAAACTACTGTCACCTAGTTAGCAGTCCCTCCAATCTTAACAACTACTGTACCTAGTAGCAGTTTCCTCCAATCTTAAACAACTACTATCTCTAGTAGCAGTTCCTCCAATCTAACAACTACTGTCACTAGTAGCAGTTGCTCCAATCTTAACAATACTGTCACCTAGTAGCAGTTCCTCCAATCTTAACAATACTGTTACCTAGTAGATGTCCCTCCAATCTTAACAATACTGTCACCTAGTAGCAGTCCCTCCAATCTTAACAATACTTATCCTAGTAGCAGTTCCTCCAATCTTAACAACTACTGTCACCTTAGTAGCAGTCCCTCCAATCTTAACAACTACTTTAACCTATGTAGCAGTTCCTCCAATCTTAACAACTACTGTCACCTAGTAGCTAGTTCCTCCAATCTTAACAACTACTTACACTAGTAGCAGTTCCTCACAATCTTAACAATCCTTCACTTTGTCACTCCAATTTAACAACTACTGTACCTGTAGATTCCTCCAATCTTAACAATACTGTTACCTAGTAGAGTCCCTCCAATCTTAACAATACTATACCTAGTAGCAGTTCCTCCAATCTTAACAACTACCTTATGCATCCTCATTTACACTATACGTATGCTCCATTCTTAACAATACTTCACCTAGTAGCAGTTCCTCCAATCTTAACAATACTGTCACCTAGTAGATGTCCTCCAATCTTAACAACTACTGTAACCTAGTAGAGTTCCTCCAATCTTAACAACTACTGTACCTAGTAGCAGTTCCTCCAATCTTAACAACTACTGTACCTAGTAGCAGTTCCTCCAATCTTAACAACTACTGTCACCTAGTAGATGTTCCTCCAATCTTAACAACTACTGTCACCTAGTAGCAGTTCCTCCAATCTTAACAACTACTGTCACCTAGTAGCAGTCCTCCAATCTTAACAACTACTGTCACCTGGTAGATGTCCTCCAATCTTAACAACTACTGTCACCTAGTAGCAGTTCCTCCAATCTTAACAATACTGTACCTAGTAGCAGTTCCTCCAATCTTAACAACTACTGTCACCTGGTAGAGTTCCTCCAATCTTAACATACTTAACCTAGTAGCAGTTCCTCCAATCTTAACAACTACTGTCACCTAGTAGCATGTTCCTCCAATCTTAACAATTACTGTACCTAGTAGCAGTTCCTCCAATCTTAACAACTACTGTCACCTGGTAGCAGTTCCTCCAATCTTAACAACTACTGTCACTGGTAGAGTCCTCCAATCTTAACAACTACTGTCACCTAGTGCAGTCCCTCCAATCTTAACAATACTATACCTAGGTAGCATGTTCCTCCAATCTTAACAACTACTGTCACCTAGTAGATTTCCTCAATCTTAACAATATGTCACCTAGTAGCAGTCCCTCCAATCTTACAACTACTTTAACCTAGTAGCAGTCCCTCCAATCTTAACAATGATTGTCACCTAGTAGCAGTCCCTCCAATCTTAACAACTACTGAGACCTAGTAGAAATTCCTCCTATCTTAACAGCTACTGTCACCTAGTAGCAGTCCTCCAATCTTAACAACTACTGTCACCTAGTAGCATCCCTCCAATCTTACAAACTACTGTTCCTAGTAGCAGTCCCTCCAATCTTAACAACTACTGTCACCTAGTAGCAGTCCTCCAATCTTAAGAATACTATCACCTAGTAGCAGTTCCTCCAATCTTAACAACTACAGTCACCTAGTAGCAGTTCCTCCAATCTTAACAATACTGTCACCTTGTAGCAGTCCCTCCAATCTTAACAACTACTGTCACCTAGTAGAATTCCTCCAATGTTAACAACTACTGTCACCTAGTAGCAATCTCTCCAATCTTAACACCTACTGTCACCTAGTAGAATTCCCTCCAATCTTAACAACTACTGTCACCTAGTAGCAATCCCTCCAATCTTAAAAACTACTGTCACCTAGTAGCAGTTCCTCCAATCTTAACAATACTATCTCCTAGTAGCAGTTCCTCCAATCTTAATAACTACTGTCTCCTATTAGCAGTCCCTCCAATCTTAACAACTACTGTATCCTAGTAGCAGTTCCTCCAATCTTAACAATACTATCTCCTAGTAGCAGTTCCTCCAATCCTAACAACTACTATCACATAGTAGCAGTTGCTCCAATCTTAACAATACTCTCACCTAGTAGCAGTTCCTCCAATCTTAACAATACTGTTACCTAGTAGATGTCCCTCCAATCTTAACAATACTATCTCCTAGTAGCAGTCCCTCCAATCTTAACAATACTATCTCCTAGTAGCAGTTCCTCCAATCTTAATAACTACTGTCTCCTATTAGCAGTCCCTCCAATCTTAACAACTACTTTAACCTAGTAGCAGTTCCTCCAATCTTAACAATACTATCTCCTAGTAGCAGTTCCTCCAATCCTAACAACTACTATCACATAGTAGCAGTTGCTCCAATCTTAACAATACTCTCACCTAGTAGCAGTTCCTCCAATCTTAACAATACTGTTACCTAGTAGAGGTCCCTCCAATCTTAACAATACTATCTCCTAGTAGCAGTTCCTCCAATCCTAACAACTACTATCACCTAGTAGCAGTTGCTCCAATCTTAACAATACTCTCACCTAGTAGCAGTTCCTCCAATCTTAACAATACTGTCACCTAGTAGATGTCCCTCCAATCTTAACAATACTATCTCCTAGTAGCAGTTCCTCCAATCCTAACAACTACTATCACCTAGTAGCAGTTGCTCCAATCTTAACAATACTCTCACCTAGTAGCAGTTCCTCCAATCTTAACAATACTGTCACCTAGTAGATGTCCCTCCAATCTTAACAATACTATCGCCTAGTAGCAGTTCCTCCAATCCTAACAACTACTATCACCTAGTAGCAGTTGCTCCAATCTTAACAATACTCTCACCTAGTAGCAGTTCCTCCAATCTTAACAATACTGTCACCTAGTAGATGTCCCTCCAATGTCATTGTTTACACCATAAGGGGGTTTAGAAACTACTCTTCTAATTAGAGTGAAATACCTATTTCAATACTTCACTAAAAATAAAACTAGCAACTGCTATTGCCATTGATAATAAATTATCAAATTCACTGATACAGCTACAACCTATTTACATCATTTGTATTTTGTTATCTCTGCCAAGCTATGAGTGATATTGTATTTTCAGTTCAAGGTATTCGAGACCTATTTTGGTTACCTATAGAGCAATATCAAAAGGACGGTCGTATTATCCGAGGTTTGCAGCGAGGAGCAAACTCCTTCACTACATCAACAGCAATGGCAGCACTCGAGCTCACCAATAGAATAGTGCTAGCAATACAAGTGAGTAGAATCCTGCTTACACAAGGACATTGTACGTATCCATAGATAGATTGCGCCACTAGGAAGACTAGAACTTCACAATTTGCACATATTGCCGCAGGGGAAATATGTAAAACCAGGATAAGTCAGGGAATATTAAACTGTCAAGTTAATCAGTTAAATGTCAGAGTATATTTTAGCCGATCAGGGAAAATGGCTTATTTGTCACTCTAAGAAAGAGGAATGAATGTCTTAGTCACCCACTTCAGTGGTTGCATGCTCGAATGCGCTACTCTCGTGTTGGACTAGACTGCCAAAGACAAGGGTATCGAGGTTTGATCCTGGTTGGGTGCACTTGGGGTGGTTTTCCACTCTCCCTCCATACAGATGTGGGATCATTTCCTCTAAATTAGTCCTTCCTAATCCCCAATCCATTATTGTAATTAGTTGATAGGTGTAGGACCAGAACAGGTCATAAGACTTGATGCTAAAAAAAAGTCTTAGTTATATCCTATTAAAAGAATTGAGTATTTTGTTGTTTTTTTAAACATATTTATAAATCTCAACATAGGTTTTAGTCAGAGAAATTTTGATTTTTAAATCAGGGGAAGGTCAAGGAACTTAATTTCTGAGATTTTGTGTCCACCTTATGTGCCCAAGAAATATTTAGAGGCATATGTATAGAGATAACATGGCTGCTAGAGTCCTGTTGAGAGTAAAATATTATCTATATTATGAATAATTATGTATACATAACACCTTTTTTTCACTACTATGATATAACATTTGGTAGAAAAGAAGTGAATAAAGCAATTTTACCAACTTTATTCAGAAGTTAACACAACTTTTCTACCCTGTAACATACTTTCAGAAAGCAGTAATTCTTAGTGGCCCTGTGTCAATAATACAAATATAGCCCTGTCCTCGACTAACAGTCAATAAATTAAGGAGAAGGATGTCTACATCTACAAGAAACATAAAAAATACACTAAATGAGTAAATTAAACAGAAAGCAGATATAAAATGTATAAAAAGCAAAGTAATTTAATAGAGCAAAGTTTAAAGAAAACAACACATTAACTAACCTGAAGGAATAAGCACAGTGCCTTAAGGGTCCCACCTACCGTCAATAGTACATTCACATTGAATATACCCTTGAACTAATCTCCAGGAATAAATACAAACTAAGGTATTGAATAGTCAAACAAAATTTATCCACCTTAAGGGTGCCAACTACTTCAAGTAGAGCTCTGAAAAAAAGATGTCCCACATCTCAGTTATAAGAGTGAAACTTAACATTTACCCAGAATTCGCGCACAAAGAATTCCAGAGGCCTGTTAGGTTTTGTGGGCGAAGAATACCACAGCCATTTCATCATTTTTGTAAGGGTTTGCAAGAAAATTTACCAAACCTTTATTTATGAAGCGACTATTTTGATTCCTCCATCATTTTAATCTGTATGTATTGTTCTTTAATATTAATAAATTAATACAATTTGATTAAAATTATTTAATTGCTAAATTTAAATTTAATCTTTAATTGTTTTTAATTTTTATCAAAACTAATACTAACATATTTAAAAATATATTATATACACATTTCAATATTATTTTGTTTTAGTCCATTTAGTTTTATAGAATAAAATAAAGTTTTGAATATATATGATTAAAAATAGTAATTACAGGAGTTTCTATTTGATATCCTACAGTAGATATTATTGGTCCGTTATTACTTATCTTACAGAAAGATTTATTATATTGCTCACCTCATGAATAAATATTTAGGCCTACACATGTTTTTCAAAAAACCTTTAATAATCAATAATTTCATTTCTTTTTACATATTTTATAAAATTTATAAAGTTATCACGCCTATTTATTTAAATTGCTAAGGAAATATTTTCATTCACATGCCATAACATGAAAATCTAAATAGTATATTTTTCTAAACTCAGAACAATTTAACCCATATATCTGAAAACTGTTTACAAAATTATTTACATCAGTAAGAATGTTAGTAACACTTATGATTTCCATGCAGCTTGTATGTAAACCGGCGTTGAACTTAGCTCATTGAGTACGTAACTCTCCCACTGTAAATGTACTAAACTCTCAGTTGCAATAACAACTATTTACGGTTTATTTTTGTTGCCAACCTTGTATAAAATAATAGAGGGAAATATTTTCTTTCCAGTGATATAATACATTACTACATTATCTATCTGGTAAAGCAAGAACTAGAGCAAATCTAGAGAGCTGACCTCATCGGCTATGCCACTTTTAATGGTAGTAGGCGGAGCCAATCAGATCAGGTCGTGGCACTTTTAGCAATAGTAGGAGGAGCTGATCAGATTGGCTTGTGGCACTAAAGGATTAAACCTAGAGATGGGCCACTCGAATCTTCGAATCCTTGAATCCACCGAATCCTGACAAGTATTCGAGATTTGAGGATTCGGTGTTTAACTGGATTCGATGATCGGATCTTTCACCTCATAAACAAAGCGTAATATGTTGAGTTCAAAAATTACTTAGTTAGGCCTACTTGAAAAGCACAACTTAATCCGTAATATTTGTTTAGTTGGACAAAAGAGACAAACATGAATAAAATCTTATTTAAAAATATAAAAAATTGTTGGGTGTGGAAAATCTTAGGTGTCTAGTACCCTACCTCCCAACCGTATGGGAAACTTGGACTCGACCGTTTCGGCACGTGCTCAATTCTAAAACTTTTACCTCACGAACAATCGTGTAAATATTTTAATAAACACATCAAAACTCTTCAAAAACTGAAAATCAAAACTAGAATTACAAATAAACTCGAAATAAATTTAACAATTAATGGCTTTTTTTAACAGAAATAAGAACACATTACGGATGATACAAAGTCAGCCGCCATTACACACAATATTAAATCAGTCGCCATGACGTGTATTATGTTTACTCGCCTGAGTGATGATTAAAATAAAGATACTGTTAATTCTTACTACCCAACTGGTTTTAATTATCTACAACTATGTAAAGAACTCCAATTTATTGAATACGAATGATCCTTAAGTTAGGCATATTGTTGGATTTCATGAAAAATAAATACTGTCAACAGTCAGATATTGATAAAACTGTTTATTTATCCATACCGGCCTATGTATCATATATCGATTGTTTGTTTAAAATCGATTCAGGTAATCTGATCACTTAGTAAGCGCTCTAGAGTTTTAAGAATCAAATAACGACTTGCTAATCCATTATTTATTTTTAAATGGGTTTAAACTTAGTTTTTATTATTTTTTTAAATATGTTATTGAAGTAATTGTGGAAATATTCAAACGTAGTCCTGCCTTATAAAATGGAAATGAACATATTGTAGTCGGAAATATGTTCATGTTTTAAATAAAATGTATTCTCAGAAATTGATATATCGCAAGAATCGAATATATTTGTTTTCTATGGAAAAATAGATAATGGATATAAAAGAAAATAATAATAAAACATACTTAAGCATTATTGAGTTCACTATTTCCAATGTATGTTTAATTGTTAAGCATGTTGTTTTAGTCTTTATTATAAATATCCGTTTGTATTTTTATTTTTGCTATTTTAATACAATTAAATATCCTTTAATGATGATTAAAGTTGATCAAAGGATATCTAGGCCTAATATGTTTAATTCGCATGTTTTTAGAAACTTAACCCATTGTAACAACACTTTAAAAATAACTAAAAGACACTCAAGTTTTGATTGATTTGATTATTAACAATAATATGAGTCTAGATTGTTTAATTCGGCTGGATTTTAACCTGTACTTTGCGAGGGGGGGAAAGGGGGGTTAATAAAATTGAAAGCATGATTGAAATAAACCTTAATTCACAGTTTAGGCCTATATTGTGTAATGTAGGTCTATTTGTAAATCATTAAAATTTATAACGATCTGCTAGGATTCGGATTCGAGATTCAAAAATAAAATGTAGATTCGGATTCAAGAAATAGTGGATTCGACCCATCTCTAGTTAAAACATTTTAATGGGCAGGTCATATTGACTGACGATTTACTTTACATAGTTAACATAAATAGATCCTTAAAAAAACATGAATTAATTAGATCTTGGTGCATGCGGCCATACCCTACTACAAATATACAACAACACCACAAGAACTCGACGTCACAAATCATACAATATGAATGACTGAACAAAAACAATACATTTAACTAATTTTTACGTTGAATTGGAAAAAAAAGTAAGGCCCTCCCATATACCCTGACAGCTAACTTACTACAGAGTTTGTACAGTCCTTGAATGATCTGGAATTTAAAATACCTGAAAAAGTCCTTAAATTGCTCTGGACCTTGAAAAGTCTTGGAATTTCCAGATTTCAATATTTATTTTTGAAATGGTTGTAAAGAATGGCTGTAAAGACCGTGATGTATTGGGACATGAAATATCTAGCGCATGCTCTTTGATCAAGCGTTAGTTGTTGTCTGCTGTTTACTTTACTCTCCGCTACTCTTCCCGCTTCTTTATTTTATTTGTTATCTTATCGCATGATAAATCCATGGGTTATGATCTTTATAGGGCCAAGGGGAAACAGTGTTGACTTCTCTGGCAAACGCACTAGTGCTACTTTCGTTGAAATAAATGCTTTCTCTGATTTGCTATATTTAAAAACTCAATTCCTGTGCATTTACAATTTTTTTAAATAAGTTGCTTAAAAACCATCATTTGTTATAATTCTTTGAAGGCTAATTACAGTTTAGCACTAAAATGCCCACCAATAGCTATTAGTTCATCTTTCATCCACCTTAGCAGTCAAACTCCTGTTCTAGCCATACTACAGGAAGTTGCCATTTTATAACTCTATTATCTATGGTTGCGCAATTTTGGGGTCTGTAAACATTATCCCGTGAAATTTTGTATTTAGATGGTAGCTGTGTAGTTTGTTTTATCTTAATGTGTTTTATTTCTATGGCAATCCTTAAGTACTAGTTCAGTTTGCTTCGTTACCGCTGTGTTTATTTCCACACGAAGGTTTTATTATGTAAACACTGATGAGTGTTTTGTTTAGCCTCTTTCGGGACAAGATACGGTAATTTCTGTCTGCAAGTAATTTGCCATGGATAAATAAACTGTGGTTTCATTATTCTTGAATGGATTTTTTTGTAACTTTTAATACTGTGTGTTACGTAAAGGCAGGAAATCACCATTTGCCTTGTTTTGTATTTATCTACGTGCCAATATACCGGGGAATTGTGCTTTCAATGATTTGTGGTTACATAACCCCCACTTTAATAATTGGCTTGTAAAAGTGGCAGACTGGAACAAAGACAGATGTAGCATATGCTCTTCAGTATTTGACATTGCCAAAATGGGGGTGTCTGCTTTAACACGTCACATGAATGGGGAAAAAAACCCTTTTGGAATTCACTATTTTCTCGGTGCTACACAACCAGAGCAATCTTTGAGCTCTGCGGCTCCTGATTCAGAACCAGTACCACAAGGACAACAGATAGTAAGCGCCTTCTTAAGGCTACCACCCACTCTACTACCTCTTACCTACGGCCACACTAAACTAAAAGGAAAATGAGGGTAAGCTACAAAAAGTTATAAAGAAGAAAGACATTAACAACAATTTGGTAACAATATGAATATTTTATTTAATAAAACAATAATTTATATGGCCTCAAAAATCCATCAGGGGTTGTGTTGAAAATCATATTAAACAAATGTGGAGTACTACATGCAAATGTTTCCAAACATGAAACATGTTCTTATGTCAACTAGGTCAGTCTGGAAGAGACAATCACTCGTTACAACAACACAATGTCAGTTTCACAACAATGAATATTGACAAAACAACCTAAAGTGTTGACAATCCAAGCAAATTATTTATAAATGTCTAGTCAGATATTTATTGACTTCAAAAAGAAAAGAGCTTAATGGGCATCTTTGAAATTGGTACAAAAGTTGTCTGCTTCGCTACATTTAATACAGACAAAGAAAAGAAAATGGGAAGTAATTTTAATAGCGTACGGATATTTCGGTGAACACAAGAGTTTGGCTTACAGACCATAGGTCAAACTCCCGTGGGACTATTAAATGTTGACACAACTACGGACGTTAACAAGATCCCTACTAGTTAATAAAAATTATAGCTTACAAAAGAAGTCTAGATACACCAAAATTAAATTCAATTACATAATTTGGAAAATAGTCAAAGTCAAAATCAGCCCATCAGTAAAATGTTACGTTACTATACCAAACAATTCAAAATAATAAAACATCGTCAAAAGATGAGTTTAAATTTAACAGCTAAATTCAGACAAATCAAATAAAATACTTCTAGCAAAAATTAGTTCAAAAATATGGCAATCGGATATATTAAGTGACCTCACTGACACTAGCGCCTAACTGGCGGCAAAAAGAATTAGGTGTCTCATTACAAAATTTAGTATTACAAACAATATTAATTTTAACAAATAGTTTACGTTACCTATTCAGGTTTATTCCAATAAATATGTTACTTTACTTTCAAAATTGAACAAGCCATAGTTCAAGTCTATTAAAATAATACTGATGAAATACATATATAGAAAATATGAAAACATCCTGAAAAATCCTGACGGCGTCTAATACAATATTCTAAGACATGACTTCTCCTGAAGGCGTCCAATTTAATAGTCGACACGTCTTCAAAATCACCGAGCTTAAATATTGTTTCTAGTCGTCTGGGGTTGAAAGGGGGGAGGAGGGGGCATCCATATACGTCATTGACATCCCATCGGCCACTTCGATGGATGAAAATCAGCACGTACACCATCGATCAAGCCTGGATTGGCTGGCCTCTCTTCATCACATCCGCCAGTGTTGACAAAAGATCTTTTTGACCAGAGCACCAGTGACGTACACACAACACGCGCTGTCTTGGAGGTAGATTCCGTCTTGCTCGCAGGGGGCAGGTTAGTCGTAATTCCGGTACTGTTGTGAGCTTCATTACTGATTCCCAATGGAATCACTAGCACATCAGATGCAGTTACCCCAAGCCTTGTTCATCCCACTCTTCAATTTAGGACACTGCGAGTATAGTCCAGTCTTGAAGGTTGTTTTAGCCAGAAGAGACAAAGGGTAAGTACATGAACTTTTTTTGATTGCAGCGAGTTTATTATTCTTGTTTGATATGGCTTAGTATTGTAAATGGATTCTACATTGGACTACAATAGAGAAGCTTACTATTGCAGGAAGTGTATTAATATTGCGGTTTCATACAGAGTGGTTAGTATGACTTGAAGATTAGTATGGGGGGGGGGGGGTTGTATGATGTAACATCACCAAATGTTACATTAACTGGACAGGAAACTCTAACGGCCGAAATTATTTGGGCCTTAAAAGTATGTATGCATCGGTCATTTTTAATACAAATCATGCAAAGATATCAGACTATTATTTAAAAAAATGTTTTTCGACAGTGGAATTGCAAAATGTTTTTCATTAAGAGGAACAAAATGTGAATATATATGTTGTTTTGGCATTGCTCCTTATTTTCAGTCTGTACTCATGGAGAAGCTTAAGAAACAAGATTCATATGTTATGTTATTCGATGAAAGCCTCAACAGAAAGCTTCAGGAGAAGCAGTTAGATTACCCCATTTGCCACTGGTAAGCAGATAAAGTGCAGTCTTGTTACATCCATTCAGATTTCCCGGGCCATGATACTGTAGAAGATATGTTCACTTCCTTTGAAAAGTTGAGTTCTGAAATTGGTCTTCCGAAACAGTCTCTACTGCAACTATCCATGGATGGTCCAAATGTCAATTGGAAATTTTATGACCTGGTGTGTGACCAATTGAAGAGAGACACAAACATGGCAGTAATTCATACCTGCAGTTGTGGGCTTCATATCCTTCATGATGCTTTTAAACATGGCTCATTATCATCAACCTGGGATGTGGAGCGAGCTTTATCTAGCCTCTATTACTTATTTAAGGACACACCAGCGAGAAGAGAAGATTACATGAAAGTAACTGATAGCAGTGTCTTTCCCAAAAATGGTTGTGCCATAAGGTGGGTTGAAAATTCAACTGTTGTAACACATGCTCTTGAAATGTGGCCTCATGTAACTAAATATGTGCAGTTAGTTACTGACAAGAAACTTTCCAATCCAAACTCCAAATCCTTTACAGTTGTGAAAGAAGCGACCAGGGATGCATTGACTCCTATAAAGCTATTAATATTTCAGCCAATTGCAAAACAAGTAGAACCTTTTTTTGACAATTTACCAAACTGATGCGCCAATGCTTCCATTTATAGAAAGAGACATGTTGAAAATGCTTATAAACTTAATGAAGAGATTCATTAAAGAAGATGAAATAAATAAAGCAACTACCAGTAACAAACTGGTTAAAGTTGAAGTAGGGAAAAAAGAAAACCAGCTGCCAGTGACCAAAATAAACTTGGGTTTCGCTGCAGAAAACAGAGTCAAGAATTTGCTCCACAGAAAAATTGTTAAAGAAAAGGATGTTCTTCAAGTGTGAATGGAATGTCATGATTTTCTTATTGAAACAGTAAAGAAAATCTTGCATAAGTGCCCATTACAATACTCATTTGTGAGAAACCATAGTCGTATGGATCCTCGAGATATGAATGTGGATACTAATTGTGCAACCAAGTTTATGTCTGTGCTTAAGATACTAGTAGAGGCTAATAGACTTCAGGAAACTGAATGTAATGCATTAATTTCATCATATAAAGAATATGAAAAATTGTGGTGTGTGATGAAAATGGTACTTATCCTATCACATGGGCAAGCAGAAGTTGAGAGAGGTTTTTCTGTAAACAAGCAAATAGAAGTGGAAAATATACAACAGCACACACTCATCGCACAGCGAATAATTTGTCAACAAATTCCATCATTTGGTGGTGTTACTAATATTGAAATCACCAAAGATATGGTTATTATCTCAGTTGCTGGTGCACGACAAAAGTGGCAAAGTTATTTGGAGGCGAATCGAAGAGGGAAAGAAACTCCACAGAAGAATTCAAAAAGGAAAAGTTTCACAGAAGAAATAGATGAACTCAAAGCAAAAAAACAAATGCTTCAGGCTGATGTAGACACACTTACCAAATCTGCTGATATAGACTGTCAGAGCAAGCAGAAACAACAGGAAATCTAACATTTGTGTCGAAGTATAACAGTTTCAGAAGAACAGCACTGTGACATCAACAAGCAGCTATCTGATAGTTTAAATGGATATAAAAACATTTAAATGTTGTTTGGCCCGATATTTTTTTGTCTAAACTATTTGTTACTCATTCTTCTGATTCTAGGACCTATAAATAAACCGATATTTTAATTATTGTTAGTACAAACATTAATGCTTAGACTCCTGTATATAAAATGGCGTAAATGAAAAGCATGTGCCACCAGAAAACATTGTTAAATTATTAAATCCATACTCACCTTGTGGAATACTGAACCAATAAACCAAGGAGAGGGAAGTAAGTGACAACAAAGTTAGATTTCTATTTTTATAGTCTTATATATTCATTAAATTTGGTGAAAAGTTATTGTTTCCTATCTGTTAAAAATTCAGTCTGGTTTATAATCCTTGACATGTTTAGCTTTTAGCAGTAGGAGAAATAACAGTTTTGGTCCTTGAAAAGTCCTTACATTTATGTTTCATATGTGTGTAAGAACCCTTTTACTAACTTTAATATATAATAACTAGAGACATGCAAAAGATGAGGTTATTTTGGGGGAAAAGTGGTGAAATTTTGTTCAAAAAGTCATAATATTATATGCTGAAAGTGATGTTATTATTTACATAAATACTAGTCAAATTAGTATTCATTATAAAAAGTAGGATAAAATTGTCTGCATTTTTAGTTCATATTGTGTATTTAACTATTTATAAACATATTCGAAGAAAAATCAAATATAAATATGCACAAATGATTTCATGCTCGATACCTCGAGTTTTACAAATAACAATATTGAAATAATCGATCATCAATTTATGTTTAAACCAAACAATAATAATACCTAAACATGTCGTCACAGAAGACTGTTATCAAATAAGAAAAATGGAATAAAAATAAAGAAGATTTAATTTTGCCAAACATGACCAACCACCTGTATAAAGAAAGGCCTGTATATATTAATGTCCTTGCATGGACCTAGTGTTAAATCTTTTAAAGGTTGAAAACAAAGAAACGATAGATCAAAATTTAAGTGTTGTAATGTGTAAAAGTAGAAATCATTATTTTTAATACTAACCTAAAAAAACCTAAATCCATGAAAATACTCATAACTTATACCCTTTGATCTGTTTTATAACTTTAAAATCAGCAAAAACAGATACTATCTGTATAGACGGCAGCCACTTATTGCCAGTGTTACCACATGAGAAATTATATTGCATGAAATGGTATTTGACCAATTACAAATAAATTGTGTTTATTTAGAAAAAAAACTTAAATTCGTGATATTCAGATGAAAACAGTAGAATTAGCACAAAAATTTGTGTTATCGCAAATGCGAATTTTGCTTGTCTCTAGTATAGCTTAAGGCTCCTGCCTACTGAGACGACTTCTGTCCATGAAATATAAGGTAAGGATAAATAATCCCAGTCCCTATCCTTACATCCACATCCTCGCCTGTACTGGCCCAAACCACGAAGCTATCACCCCACGGATCTTCATCTTCAGTTAGGAGTCTTATTTCTCAGTTTTCTTCAGGACAAGTAGGTGTTTACTTGTTCAAGTACTTGCAACATTAGCTATGTGTGTCCGAGTGGTGATTCAGGTGAAGGTATCAAGGTCCAATCAGTGTCGACAGTGAGCATCTAGCTACAGCCCATTTCCTCTGGTGAGCCACGTGATTCAGGTAAATCATTTGCAATATTAGAGGCCTCAGGATCTTTGGAATGATAACTCTCTGTTCTATACATAATATTCCATCCTAAATACTTAATTCCTCCCTATAAGGCCAGTATTCACGGATGAAGAGTGATGTCGAGTTTTTTCAGTTGGTCATCCTTCTAAGATACGATTAGATAACTCTTGTAGATCAGGGTCTTTCTGTGTGCTAGCTTGTATGTTAGTAAAGGTTGTATTGATAATATCTATACACTCTATCTCTTCTGATAAACATGTAGTTTGCTTTAAATCAGGGTTACAAGCAAGCGCATGACATTATGTCTGCAACAACAAGTTTTTCCCTGTTTGTAAGTTACATTGATGTTTAACTGCTGCAGACACATCATCACCTATTTTAGTCTTTTTGGAGTACTTAACATAGATTTTCTAAATATTGGTCAAATCTCTCACAGGCAAACACTATTTCTAGTTTATTTTTCTCTGTGTATTTTTCATTTCGGGTTTTCTAAATGTTGTGAAACAAAAGTTACAGGTTGTCCTCTTGTAGTAAAGTTGCTTCTAGTCCTTTTATACTTACATCATTATGTATCATAACAGGTTTATTTGGATCATATAACCGATGAACTTTTAAGGTTATTAAAACTTTTACCTGAGTAAATGCTTTTTCCTCTCTGGTTGTCCATTTAAATTGCCTGTAATTGGCTGGGGTTGTTTTACACCATGTCTTACTACCCATATGGGTTTTACACTTATTTACTTATTACACCCATGTTTTTAGGAATTATGAAGGTTATATTGAGAGAAAGTGTACCCGCATGTTCATGGAGGGAGAGTTGATAAGTATTTTGGATAAACCACCTTCACTGCACTCAACCAAGATTCAATCTCGATGTCCTTGTTATCGGTAGTCTGGTATATTACGAGAGTAGCGCATTAGAACATGTAGCCACCAAAGTGGGTGTCTTTAGCTGTTAACCGACATAGTTGTTTGTATACCTCAGATAACCTTGGTAGAAGTTTAGCTAATTATGTCACACAACCTAAAAAACTTTAAAGTTCTTATACATTTTCTGGCCAATGCACTTAATTTCCCAGGATTTGCTCTAATTCCTTTTTGGGATATCACATGTTTGAGGTAAGAAACTTGATCTAATTTAAATTATAATTTAGTAAGATTGACGGTCAAACAATTTTTGAAGATTATCATCATGGTCACCTAAAGCTTCCTTGTCTGACTCGCCACTTCCATACACTAGTATGTCATCAGCTACAATGCAACTTCCCTTCAAGATATCATGAAGACGTCTTTGATATTCTTCACTGGCTGTGCAAAGACCAAAGGCTAAGCTGATCCACTTATACCTTGAAAAGGGTGTCCTATACGTTGTTATATCACTGTGTCTTTAACTATATTTTTAGAATTCAATATGAAATAATTAGTATAAAAACGTATAATAGGAAATAAATTATGAGAAATTACAAAATTTTAAGTGAAATTACAATATTTAAATGAAAATGCAAAATTTTACTCTAATATGTCAATATGAATTAATTAAATAGAAAGTTTGTTGATCATACAAATATGATTTAAGATATGAATCACAATTAAATTACACATTAAAATGTGAGTCAAGGTCACAATATGATAACTAGTAAAAATATGACAAGAAAACACAACTAATTAAACATATTTAAACATAAATTAAACCATATGGTTAAATTAGTATTGATTGACTAGAGGAGTAAAGTTTTTAATATAATTTCAAAGAATCGTTAGGAAAAATTAAAATTTTAAGAAAGCTGACAAAATGTTAAAGTATATCATATTAGATTGAATTCTATTTTCTTATCTGAATTCCCTTGCTCCTTTATAGGCGTCATTGAGGTGGCCAATTATTTTAACATTTTGTCAACTTTCTTAAAATTTTAATTTTTCCTAACGATTCTTTGAAATTATATTAAAAACTTTACTCCTCTAGTCAATCAATACTAATTTAACCATATGCTTTAATTTATGTTTAAATATGTTTAATTAGTTGTGTTTTCTTGTCATATTTTTACTAGTTATCATATTGTGACCTTGACTCACATTTTAATGTGTAATTCAATTGTGATTCATATCTTAAATCATATTTGTATGATCAACAAACTTTCTATTTAATTAATTTATATTGACATATTAGAGTAAAATATTGTAATTTCACTTAAAATTTTGTAATTTCTCATAATTTATTTCCTATTATACGTTTTTATACTAATTATTTCATATTGAATTCTAAAAAGATAGTTAATATTGCTTCCTTATTACAATTTCATCATGTATTTCAAAAACTGCTGTCTTTGTAAATTTCAATATTCCAGTATCCTTCTTTAGTGTCCACTGGAATTAATAGTCTTGCCTTTGTTAGATTTGGCATGATTTCTTCAATAGTTGGAATTTGGAACTCAGACCTCTTTAAAGATCTATATTCAAGTCTCTGGTTTGTCAACCAGGACTAAGTTACTGGTTCATGATGTTGGCTTTGTCACTTTTTGTATCATATTGTTTTCTTTAAGTTGGTTCTGATTATTCCTTGAGTTTCTCTCTTAACGAAACAGGTGTATGTTGAGGATTCTTCTTCACTGTAGTTACTTGGAGGTCTATCTTTAATTTTTCACTTTCCTTCGAGGCGACCTGTTCCTTTAAATATAACTTTTTATTTATTTTTTACATCTTGTTGCATCAATCCCATTTCCCCATTTGTCTTGCTTATTAGATGAGCTTCTACCTTAATTAGACCTAATCTAATATAATCTTCCGACCCTAATAATGACTTTTCTTCATTGTGTTTTATGTGAAACTTAAGCTTGTATTTTGTATTGTTGTAAGTGAAATATACCTTTGCTAAACCTTGTGAGTGTATCGTTTCACCATTATACAATTGAGGGGTTGATAGCAAAAATCGGATTAGTCCAAAAAATAAATTTTTCAGGAAATGAGAAAAACTGTGTATCACATTTATCTTGATTTGGGAAGCACATTTTTTAATTTATTTAAACCTGTGTGTCTAAGCATTCTTGGCTATCAATTTCACTAAGAAATATCAACTTGTTTGTCAGAAAATAAATAAAATATATTGGAAAATCCACTTTTTGTTGAATTTTTGTTGTTGTTGCGGACATTTGTATAAAGGATTGTTATATAAAATGCAATAAAAATGACAACACTAAACAAATGTTAGGTGACACATACACCCAACAGAAAAACTCACAAGAAGTGTTAGAGATTAGGTTAGGTACGCTGTTTCATAAAAGCAAGGAAATTACTCATTTTATTTTATTCCTTACCAAAGTATCATATTACATAATAGAGCTTGTGTAAAATTGTTAATTCTTTTTATCTATTTCTCTTCAGCCTCTCAATATACTCTCGCTTTATTCATCACAACCACTGCTGTTGTCATCCTCGTCATTGTCTATGTTGTTGCAACTAGTCTCTCCAGATCCTGCAGCAACAATTTCCTCGTAAAAGGATCGGTTGGCGGGATTTTCCAAGTACTCCATAAGTTTGTTGAGATCTTTTGCTTTGGCAGGCTTAATCCCTGGGTTGTGTTTGTACAATGCAGGTACATCCAAATAAGGTTTGAGGGGTGGCCAAGATCTTACAATGTGGGTCGCCCATGGTCCATAATACGTATTTTTGATCCTCACAGTTTTGCTACCAATCTTGCCTCCTTTAACTTTAATAGAGGTTTAGGCGTTTTCAAAAAAAAAAAAATGGATCGGTAGCAGCTTTCATGTCTTTGAAGTCATCAAATCTCATAATACGAAGAGAGAATGGACTTGGATTCTTCTTTGGATTACGGACGGCTTCATCCTACTTGTAAGGCAATTCTGCTGCTTTTGTGATCTTTTTATAATGACCAATTAAGGAAAAATCTTGATTGTTTGGCATGTAAGTGTGACCTCTTACCGGGATGATATAAGTTACCCTGTCGAACAGTTTCAAGACATGGACTAGGCAGTATATAAAGTTAACCATTGTCTTATTCTTGTTCTGTCCCGGGCACCCATCACTCATTAATACTAGCTCCTTGCTAAATTTTTCCTCTGCGATATTATTTATGTAATCTAAAAGCATAAAAGTGACTTCATTTGGTCCCTTCTTCACCTCGTGTTCACAGTAACGGTACATAGAGGCTATGTTGTGTACCCCAAAGATGTTGTACCATAATTGGCGACTATAAAATATTACACTAGTTGCTATATGAGGGAGAGGTAAATTTTGCATAAAATCAAAAGTCAAAAAGAGAATGCCTCCTTGTTTTGCTCTTAAAGTGTATTTTCTCTTTTCAGCACGGAAAGCATCATCTTTCTTCAAATGTAGGGTTTTTTCTACTTCCAATCTATGGGTTTCTTCCTGTGTCTCAGCTGCTTTCAACTTGTGTCCCATGGAATCACAATACAAACGCGTATCAGACCTAGGGAAGCCAAAATGGATGATAAAGTTATTAAAAATAGACCAATAAGCTTTATAAGACACGTTGATGTGATATTCTTGAAGAAAGATAGCATGCATTTTAGCAACTGTTAAATCTTCTGAGAGGTATCTCTGATTGGGGTTATCATGTAGTGAATAATGCGATTTTCTAGTTTGAAATGAGTTAATATGACATTCTACAAGGTGTGTCACTGCATCAGACATCTTGCTTGGCCGGTTGTCATGTCGGCCACGTTTGTCTTTTGGAGATTGGCCAGTCATAACTAGGCTCTGCTGTAGTCTACCGACTCTATGTTTGCTAACGCCATGAATACTGAGGAAAGCCTTGTGACAAACTGGAATATCTTTACCTTCACAATGAACTTTGTATGTATAGGATGCTGCATGGTATTTACTCTCTTCTTCATTTGCAGTCTGTGCTCGTCTCCTGGCATTCAAACCACTCATATGTGCATCTTGTTCATTCTTGTTATCCATTTTGTGAAAGTCCTCTAGAAGCTGCCTCCTTTGGGCCTCAGGTATTTTTTCGAAGCAGTGAAATCTTTAACATCTGCAACATTTAACGAGTTAGGTTATGTTTACAATAATAACATAGTTCATATTTTTACCTAATTTTAATATTAACAACTTTCAAATGAAGGTTTTGAATGAATATTTTTATGTTATATTTTATATGAAGAACAAATTTACCTGCAATCATCACCAGTAGTTCGTTGTGGCACAAGTTTTCCAACATGATTTATGTGTTCCTCTCCTCTAACTTTGGCATTTCTAACTGTGTCTTATTTCTTTTCTTTTGGTTTTATTTTTCGTGGCCATTGCATATCAGGAGCTTGTTCTTCCATTCAAAACGATAATAAAGTATCAAACATTAACACAGACAAATACTATTCAACACGAACAGTAACACTTTAAAGGAAAAAACAAGGCCAACTTGACACAACCAAAACACACTAAACAAAACCAATGCCAACAATCACATAGTAAGTTCTACACTAGCGCCACCTTCACATAATTTTGCTAGCAAAAACTGGACCTCTCTAGGACGTCACCAGTTTTTGCTATAAAGGCTTTGGACATATCCACATCTTGCAGAAACACCAAATATTCAACCACAGATTTCAATGGTACAAGTCTTTTTTTTTGCAGAAACCATTTATACCATCAGATAGAGCTCGCAAAGAAGAATAAACTGCTATGATTATCTCAAAAATGATATTTTTGGACTAATCCAGTTTTTGCTATCAACCCCTCAATTTCAAAATTGTGTTTGATTTGGATAATTTAAATGTACTATCCATTTCTAATATAGCTAGGGTTTTCTTTCCCAACACATTACAAGATGATCCACTATCTATTAGACAGTTTAAAAATGAGATGGCACAGTGGATAAATGATTTTATAATAATGGTAGTAGACCTAGGGAAAGAGGAAAAATGTGGGAGGAATCCAATGCACAAAGGTGACATCTTCTTCCCTTCTTCTGTCTTCTACATAAGTAGTCACACACACATTTTAACACAAATGGAGTAATATTTCATCATTGTTGCCTTTATCAAACACAAAGAGAAGAGAGAATACATGTGACACATACACTGGACTACTCCATTTTTAATTTGTCTTTTTAAATATGATTTTAATATATTCGACAGATAACTTTTGTAGTATTGATCTTGCCTGAAGTTGATAACTTTAAATTATTTTATAAATGTTCCATCGAGTTTATCTGTTGCATTCTGTATAAGTTATTGATCTGTTTCTTGAGAATAGTTTATATTGCCAATAGTATTTATATTCATTCCCCTACAACATTTACTAACATTTTTATTATTTTTACACTTGTGACACACCAGGCCGTATGCTGCACAACAGTTTGAAATGTCTCAACTTGATTCTTCTTTATATTAACTCTGCAGATTTAATCTTTTAGGCTTTTTATCATTGGTTTTATAAGAATCAAATAGCAAAGCTATTATATTTGTTTTAGTGAGGATTTACTCGTATCTAGATATCTTATTCTTTAAATTGAAAAATGACACCTGGGCATGAGAATCGAACCCGGGACTTTTGGCTTAGTATGCCAATGCTCCTGGGTAGCTCAGTGGTTAGAGCATTGGCGTATAGTAACTGTACTAGTGGCAGCAATAAGCCAACTACAGAGTTGCAGGTGGCTGCGTTATATGAAGCTTGTGATCTTAATAAATCACACATTTGTAGTCGACGATTTCCGCACGTCCATCATGGACTCTGCCTTAAAATATAAGTGAAGAATGACCCTGGACATGGGACGATTCCTAGATAGCTCAATGGTTAGAGCATTGGCATACTAAACCAAAGGTCCCCAGTTCTATTCCCGTGTCCAGGTGTAATTTTTTCAATTTTCAGAATGATTAAGTTTTTGTAGGAGAGTTTGTTTGGATATTTAGACTTGTTCTGCATTATTTCTTCACTTTTAGAACTATACCTTGGGGCATTTACTTCTTCCTCTTGATGCAAAATTTTTTAACACTGTGCATCAGCTAGCTGGTTCTGAGGTTCTACAGATATCAATTTATGTTAAACCTGGTTTTGAAATCAACCTTTTCCTAATTTCATTATTTTTAATTCCTATTATAAATTGTCCTTGAAGAAACGCTTCTTCCAAATTTTGAAATTATTTTGTTTCTCTTGGGCTTGAAATACATTCTAAATGGTCTAAGATGTCTTTTGCAATTTTACGATCTGAATCCAGACCAGGCAAGTCTTGCAAAATCTTAAACGTTTCCAGGCATATCTCTTATAACAAAATGGCTACATAAACCGTGTCTTCCTTTATATTGATCTTGGCAGATATATCATAATTTGCCTATGTTGGACAGAAAAACTTACAATTTTCTGCCAAGTTGGAACCATCAATATGTGCTTGAGTGTCAGTACTTCACAGGTTAACTAATGATCTGAGATAGTGACCAACATTGTGTGTGACATTTACTCACTAGTTAAATAACATAAATTAAATATGTTAGCCTTATATTTATATACTATATGTAGACATGAAAAATTAATGGTTAAGAATCTGTGTTTGTGTTTATAGATACTCAACATTATTTATATTTTCGTTGAAGATTGTTTCAGTCTAATGCACTTTAGAAGGTTGTGACAAATGTCAAACTATCTGACATCATTTTACTTAAGCTATTTGATAACTTATAAACTTCATTTTTCCAAATTTAAAACTCTCCACGAACTGTTCTTTTCAATATATGACAAAAGTTGCTGATATTCCAAGTCATTATTGAAACATGTGGCATTCTAATCCATTGTTGTATAATATGTAGGTGCTATGGTGATTTACATTTGACTGGTCTCTAATGTTCACAAGCCATGACATCACTAAAACTTTGATATAACCAAATACCACTGGTTATAACCTTCTCTTTCTCTATCCTTTGCTTACGAGGCATACTTACGCTAGTCATCTCTATATTTACATTCAAGAATCAAAACCTAAATTTGAGTGATCAACCGCTAGTTGCAGAAAGGGCCTCGAAGATTACTGTTGTGTGTTTAATGTGTTTCACTTGTAAACTTTAAAGCCTACATTTTTCTGATATGTGTGTATGCCTTGCCCTTCAATCTGCCTTTCTAAGTCTATTAAATTCAACAGTTTGATGCTTTTTTTTTAAATTTAAATTCAACTTATATCATAGTTAATCTAACATACATAAGTCATTCTTTTTTTTTAGTTTGTTGATTAGAATTGAGTCTTTATTTCATTATTTGATAAGTTATTTGTATATTATTTAAAAAAACTTGCTTTAGGTTGTCTTTAGCTATTTGATTCTGATATATATATATATATCTTTTGTAATTATATATTTTTATTTTTTTTATTTCCCAATCTTTTTGTATATAATAATACTATTGTTGCATAACATCATTTATTCCAGACTACTGCAGAAATGGCCTATGACATGGTTTCTCCTGGTCCAAGTGTTTGTCGCCGATCCAGAGGTTATAAAGGGAAACGACGTAATTACAACCAGCCCTCGGACTTTAGAGAAGGCATGGCCAATGCGATAATGCTAGTCAGAGAGGTGATTTTTGCTTCATTAATAAAAAAAACTATTATGTTTGCCTTTATCAACAGAATTAAAATGTTTGTGTTTTCATATTTTTCAACTTGAGGTTCTTTGCTATTTAAGGTATTCATGAAGTTTTTTAAATTCTGACATACCTCACATTAACCAGCCTATGGCTGCAGGTTAAAATGGGGGGAGAGGGGTAAACATTGTTCAATGAATGTAAAAGATTTAAATTATGAACCAAACCCTGATTCTAACCTCTGCCTCCTAAATCCGAGATAGGCACAAAACAGAGAAATTAAGTTATGGCAACTGGTCGTGTGATTTGTACATGGGTCAAATATATATGTATATATCTTAATCCTCATTTTATTTAAGAATCCTGAATTGTGTTCCTTAGAAAATGTAAATAGTGACTAAATGTTAACATAATTATTTTGTTACATTGCAATATGATTGTTTTCAAGTTTTCCCTATAGTGGTTTTAGGATAATCCACCAATAAGTAGCATAATAACTTTAAAACAAATCCTAATATTTTTTTTCATCTTCAAATTTTAAATAACTTATAGAATTGGAACATTACTGGCCCAGCCCACATGCTGGCAAAACTAATGGATGTAAGAAAAGGGATCGAAAGGATTAATCTCTTAGACGCTCGCTCGGCACTATATTATATTGCATATTAGTACTTATGCTAATAATATGTCAGTGGCTAATAATTGCATATTAGTACTCATGCTAATAATATGTCAGTGGCTAATAATTGCATATTAGTACTCATGCTGACACAAATATCATTTAAAATAAGTTCATCATTGTATTTTGAAAATCTTAGTGTTCTTAACTAAGCCTAATACTTTATTTAACATTCGCCACAGACAATCAAAATTGTTATTTGACATTTAATAAACACATTTTAAGTTTCCCTTTTCAAGATTGATCTTTTTGATGATTACGTTTGTCACACTCCTGGTATGAAACACCTATTGTTATATATAATTTTAATTTTCTTTTTTAAATATATATATATATCACATACCATAACTAGAAATATTCTGTAATTTTGGAAAATACTTATATTGTGTTTCAAAATATCAAGTTAATATTTAAAGCTAACTATTCCTAAAACTAGGGGTGTGCGAAACTTTGACATGGCTTCGAAACGAATATCAACTTTGCCAATAAAAATACTGAAAGCTAAAATACTCAGTTTATGTCAAGTATTTCCATCCTGAGCTGTTATGTATGTCACATCTCCATATTCATAAGATGGAAATGACTAATTGAATTGGAAATTGTGATATATCTGATTAAAATAAAATATTACAAACATTTGGTCAGTAAAACATTTTCCAAGTGATCTTGGTGAATAAAGTTATATAAATAACTACAATAAAATATTTTTTCAAATTCAAAACAACTAACAAAAAAAAAATTAAAGTTAAATTTAGGTTAGAGAAAATTTATATGTTTGATTTGAGTTTGCTTCAAATTGAAAAAGTGGACTTGGCACATCCCTACCTAAGATAATTTCTTTTTGTGCATATTTTGACCAGTTTCAACCAATTATAAGCCTATTCATATATTTAAGTTGGTTAATGTTTGTGTCCAGGGTCTAGGGGAAACAGCGCAGACAATTGTGCGAGTGGCCAGTGAAGAGCATGAACAGAAAGGTGTGTCTGGTGCTGTAGGAGGCGTGCTGCGACAGATTCCTCCCACAATGGTTAAACCCATCATCCTTGCTACAGAGGCCACATCCAATGTTCTGGGGGAATGAGAAGTCAACTTGCACCTGATGCTCGACGAGAAGCAGTCCACAAGTGGAGGACTCAAGATTAGCTGTATTAGTTTCAGGTTCACAATGGTTGCAACTCGGGATAAAGCTCTGATAAGAGAAACACTATATAACAATGTCTTGTTGTCATCAGAAGAGAATTAAAATACTAAATTACCTTCTTTGGCAGTTGTAAAACACTTGAACATTGTTAAAATAACATTGATTTTTAATACATATCTAGTCTCTTCATCTTTATTACGATATTCTAATTTGTGTTCTTCAAAGTTTGAGAATTGATTCTCTTGGACCTGGGGGGGGTTCAACTCGAAGACTGTCATTTATTGTTCTCTCTGCTTTTGTATATTAACTATATTTGTGTGCTATATTTTACATGAAAAAGTGATTTTATATACCTGTATATATTATATTGAAAAGAAGCTACACCAACTTAAATATAACTTTTAAAAAGTACGTGTTTAATATTACTTTATTTCATACAGAATGTTTTTGAACATTAGTAATACATAATGTACCCATCTTACCTTTTAATAAATGTGTTAAGTATTGGAATGCTTTTTGTGAAAGTTTAGGAACAGTTTTAATCCAGTACAGGTCATCTTATGTCACCAAACATCATCATAATCATCAACTGTTTCCAGCCTGTGGCCAGGTTAGTTAAAAGCCTCCATCAGTGGTTTAGCTATAGGGTCGTGTAGGTGGCAAAATGCTGCAGGTTTGCGACCAAAATGGGCCTCACCATGCAGTCTGTTATTTTTTAAGCTTGTTTTTGTTTCGTAAAGCTATCAGTAATTACTTTATTGTGAATAATAATGGCATGTGCTACAAAACAGCTCTGTACATTTTTTTTTTTTTTTGTAAAATCAATAGTTAACCAGATATAAACAAATAGCCAAAATAAAAGCATTTTTTCCAATTAATTAGCTCATTACTGCCTAGCTATGCCTCTGGCATTCATGCATTCTTCTCCTCTAACATGTACACTTTCTGCTATTTCCTTCTCCATCTTTTTCTTAGTTTTCCTCGCTGTCTTTTTCTATGCTCATTATATGACCATACCATCTCAATATTGTTTCCTCTATGAAAGACACATGTTGGTTTTTGAAATCACAGTTTATTTCCTCTTTGAACATTGACACAAATGAAAATCATAAAAGTTCTCCTCTTTCTCTGGCTTTACCTCCCTTGCGCATTGCAAGCGAGCTGTTTCATAACTGACTCAAGTCAAGTGAAGTGACGGACCAGTTCCCTGCCACCTCGCTCGGCCCAGCTCTAGCGGCCGGCTCAGTAACTGCAGCCTGCACCGGACAACTGTGCGGAAGTACGAAAGGGGTGGGGAGGGATAGTGACCTCACCGTCACACACTCCCCCTTTCCCTCTCCCAGGAGAAGGAGTTCGCCAGATACAATATTTTGACACACGCTAATACACTAGACTAAGCTTAATTCTACAAACTAAGAAAGCGTTCCAGCTGGAAACACTTACCTCGACACCAATTACATTAAATAAATTCACAATAGCACAACTATGATAATCTTTCCATGAAAACATTTAGTATAACAATAAAGAAGGGTGAAAGTTCTCAGTTTTGATTTGTGAACACATTCTGTGAAATATGGAACAAGACACCACCTTGTTCAAACACCACTGTCCAGCCGTGAGAAAATAAATATAAACAGCGCCACTTCTGTGCGCGTTGATCACCTGACCTGTCTGTCACACTTGGCATGTGGCCCGTTCACACGTTTGACTTAGTCTAAGATGCACTAGAGACACAGATAATCAACTATAAAATATAATATAAATAACACAATAATACACTATATGTACATATATATCTTTTTTTATTTCCCTATTTTCTTCGAGACCAGGGATTAACATAATAGTTTGGTGTGCACCAATTTCAGGAGCGCACGGTCAACACAAGGAAAAAATGAGAAGTTCATGACTAACTAAACCAAAGACCCTTGTTCGATTCTTCCATATTAAACAAACAATTAATTTTATATATCAATTAAAGCAACTGTACAGTCAATCGGAAGGCAATACAAACTCATACATTTATATGACTCACATTTCAACAATATCCAAATGCTAGTTGTCCCTGGTGCGATCCTCCTCCAGTCGTTCTCATTCTATCTTCTATTTACAACCTTTTTTAATTTCTATTTCTTATCTCTACAGAAATTCACCCTCTATTCTGCTAGTACATTTTCTAACAACCTGCTTTACAACACCTTAATTACACTCAACAGTATAACCCAACGTCTTAACCTTCACTTATGTTCATGAACCTATTTAAGGATATTTCCCCTACTTTTACAATATGAAACCCACTCAAAACAATATAAGTTAAAGGGGTGATGTTCCCTCGTGTACACGAATTGGATTAAGTATCTTGTTAACTTAATTTACAAAATAATAAACATACACAAAAAAATATATAAATGAACGTGATGACGTACATTCGTGTTTACAAATATAAGAAAGGACCAGTCCTGCCCCATCTATCTGGTTAGTAAGAACAGCTTGCCGTCGAGGGAGTATCTGACACCGGGAACTCATCTTACTTACATGAAAATGATGTCAGGAGCTAGCGAGAGAAAAAAGAGAGAAACCGACTGCCAAACCTCCACGAACGGTCAAGCCGACTCCACGCAGAACAATTAAGGGAACAGCTACTGTAAAAACTCCTCCGCGGAGACCAAAAGAAAAAAAATACAAACAAAAGCCGTAACAAACTAAAAACTCCCTTCAAGATAACCACGACCAACATGGCTATTGTGGTGGCTCTCCGACTAACTCGGGACATTTTTAAAGTTGTGTCACATGAGCTCGACACACCGGGAGCCCGCTCACAGGGTCCACTAATTGGACCGTGTCGTCTTTATGAATCTATGTATGGCCACTGGGGTGGACCACCTATAACCCAATTTCCCCGCAATTCTACGGGCCTTGTCACTAAGTTGGTGTATTTGAAACACCACTCTGTCGCCTATTTTGAATGGCTTGTCATGCCCACCCACATTGAACTTTCTGGCTACCTTCTCGTGTGACCGCTTCAGCTGACTGAAAGCATCACTCCACTTGCGTAACATCTGCTTAGTGGAGGGTTGCGTCTGTTCAGGCGGGAGCTGCCATTTAACGTTAATAGGGGACAGTAGCTCGTGCCCCATCATGAACTCGGCTGGGGTAGCATTGTGGCTACTGTGCGGGGTGTTATTAAAAGCTACCTGAAGCCAGGACAATTTAGTGTCCTACTGGCGGTGGAACGTGTGGTGAAACACAATTAAGGCTGATTATAAATTCCGGTGACTACGTTCACACAAATTAGGCGCCGGTAATAGGGAACCGTGGTGATATGCTTAATTCCTAGATTAAAACACATATTTTTGAAAACCTAGCGAGGTAAATTGACTCCCATTGTCTGACAATGCTAAACGGAATTCCAAAATTTTTTAACACCTCCCGTTCTAAACCTTTTATGGCCGTTAGGGAGGTAGCGTTTCTCAACGGAATGAAAAATGTGAACTTTGAGAATCCATCTGCGACCGTTAACACATATAAGTTTCCATTGACCGACCTGGGTAGGGGACCAAAGAAGTCTACAAAAATCCTCTCCATGGGGAACCTAGCCATGCCGAAGGAGAGCATGCCAACATTGCCCCTTGGGGCGGGCTTAGCCCTTGAGCAATTTTCACACGATTTTACCTGGTTGCTTAAATACCTGTCCATACCCGTCCAAAAGAACCTTTTTCTAACTAAGGCAATAGTTTTGGCAATACCCAGATGTGCCCCCACTGGAGACGTGTGGTAATATTCAAATAACAGTTGCCGAAAAGAGGCGGAAACACAGATTTTCCACTTGAGACTGGCGGGAGGGATTTACATACAAACTGTCTTTTTCCAATTTATAATTAGGGACTATTTGTCTCTCTTTCAAACTAGCTCGCACATTCTCCAACGCCGGATCTCCTGCCTGCGCGGATAAGAGTGACGTAAATAGCTCGGGTAAATGAATCAAGAACAAGACCTTGGGGTGTGAAATTCCGTACCCAGAGGTGGAGAGGGCTCTTCCCCTGAAGGGGGTTCAAACATTCTTGATAAAGCGTCTGCGACTGAATTATCTTTGCCTTTAATATTTACAATAGAGAACCGGAATGATTGCAACTGAGTGATCCAACGGACAATTTTCCCAATTTGCCGCGGGTGGTTCATCAACCAAGCCACGGCGGAGTTATCAGTGTGCAAATCAAAAACATTTGACTCAAGATACTGCCTCAACTTTTCAGTGGCGAAGATTATTGCCAGTGCTTCTAGCTCATATGTAGGGTAGTTTAGTTCATGTTGATGGAGCGTCCGGCTGGCATATGCCACTGGAAGGATCTCTCCCTCAGTCTCCTGTGCTAACATAGCTCCCAGCCCTGACGACGACGCATCGGTTTGGAGGATGAACCTGTTTTGAAAGTCGGCCATTTTCAAAATGGGTGCTTCAACCAAGGCCTGTTTTAACTTTTGAAACGCCTGCTCGGCATCATTCGACCATAAGAAAGAGGTTTTTGTCCTTCTAAGCTTATAAAGGGGCACCGCCAAAGATGACAAGTTTGGTATGAATCGGCCAAAAAAAGCTATCATGCCCAAAATCCTAGACAGTTTCTTTTGAGTGTTGGGCACTGGGAATTCCCTAATCGCCCGTGTTTTCTCCGGATTTATCTCTATTCCCTTATGGGAAACAATGTGGCCTAAATATTCTATCTGGGAGACCGCTATTTGCAATTTGTGGGGATTTATCGTGAGGTTAGCCTTCCTCAACCTGGCGAACACCTCTCTCAAATGCTCAGCATGTTTTGTTAAGTTTTCGGAATATATGACGAGATCGTCGAGATAGTTATAGACGAATTTGAGCTGTATGTCCGCAAAAATATTATTCAATAATCTAGTCAGTGTTTGGGAGCCAACCAAAATTCCAAATGGCAAATAATTATATTCATATAACCCTGTTTGAGTGCCGAAAGCCGTACACTCTTTGGACTCTTCACTTAAGGGCACTTGATAATAAGCTTGATTAAGATCCAGAAGGGAATAGACCCTTGCTTTCCCTAAATACTGGAAGGCCATCTCCACGGTGTGTAGAGGAGTGGCCTCAAAGACTACTTTCTTGTTTAGCTTACGGTAATCCACCACTAAGCGATGCTTATTGTTGGGTTTTGACACTAAAAACGCTGGAGACGCGTAAGGACTGCGTGACTCCCTGATTATCCCTTTTCTCCTGAGCTCCTCCACGTGTTGCTTTAAAACATCTAATTTGGGAGGGGCGAAGTAATATGGCCTGGACCTGACCGGTACGTGGTCTAATAGCTTTATGTCACATGTCAGGACATTGGTACACCCTAATTCTTCAGTCACCACATCTCTATACTCATTAGGGATCTGGAGCACCTCCTGTCTTTTTTCCTCTAACTGACTAATGAAAAGACATGAATTTGACTGTGTCATATCCTCTAGATTGATCGGCGTGTCAAACCTATCATACGGAAAATCAATCTTATTTTCGCACGGGAAAATCCACATTCTAGACTTGTTCAAGAACTCCCTCCCCAGTATGACCTCTACACAAAGTTAGGGCGACCCAAAACCATGTCGGCCATGAAAACCTAGCTATTTTAACTGCCAGTTTCACTGTGTTAGTTATGTACATGGTACCACCATCGGCGGTTTCGCACCTCATATCGCAAATTTCCCTTTGCTTAATGGACGAGCTGGACTCCAGTTCGCTGACCAATTTTTGGGAAATTAAATTATGGACTGAACCAGTATCTATTAATGACAGCGTGTCCTTCTGACCCACTTTGGTTCTGACTCCCGATAAATTTGGGGTACGCCCCCGAATTTTGCGGGATTTTAGGCCTAACCATCGTGGTACACACACCGAGGCCCTGCTTTGATTCCCTTGGAATGGTTGAATTTGTTTGTTGCGTACCTCTCTTTCATCTCCCCTTCGGTTTGGACACTGTCCCATTAAATGCTCTGGTGACCTACAAATGAAGCACTTCCTCTAACTATTAGTTATCGTGGCCCTTGGGGACTCCCTCGGGGCATATTCCCTCCCCCCTCTCTCTGTTTGATTTAACCTGTATATTGGGGTTTGTTGGGATTGCCGCATCTGATTTTTGTCAATATAAGCGGGTTGGTTTTGTTGATGATACCGCTGTACTTCTAAATTAGCCCTTTCATAATCAATGGACTTTCTCTGCAATTCTTCTATTGACTTTACAGTCTTGGGATATTTGTAATTTTATTTCTGGCCTTAAATTTGAAAATAACCTATTAAGCTCCCCTTCAGGAGAATATTCTCCGTGACGCCTAATTAAGGTTTGAATTCTTATAAAATAATCGGTGACTGTTTCCCAGGGTTTTTGTCTTTCTTTTCTAATCTGATCCTCTAATCCTTCTAAGTATTCTATTGGGAAAAAGCTGAGTTTGAAACTGTTTAGAAAAGCATTCCAGTCTGGCCAGATGCTGGCGTGGTTTCTTAACCAGTCCCTACGACTCCCCTCGAACAATTCTGGTATGCAGTCAAAATTTCCTTGTCTGTTAATGAATATGCTTTTTTTGTTGTTCTATTAATCGCTCTAAAAACTCTACGGGATCTGACCGTTCGTGGAAATTAAGATTCCACTCTCTAACGAGATTGAACGCTAACACGTCTCTGTTCTGGCTCAATTTATTATATTCTTACCGTGGTTCGGCCACTTGAATGCCTACACTATTTCTTTCCGGGCTAAGCCCCATCCTCACCCTTGGTGAAACCTGTGAAGTGGCATGGCGGACATGACCCTGTGCCTCAGAGTAACCTAGCCTTTTGTCCCAATTTGGAAATTCAAAGATCCCTTCCTCAATGTTGGGTGACTCTGTGCCCTTTTTTTCCTCGATGAGATTTCCTATCCTGTATTCGCCTTGGATGAGTAACCGTGTACAGTTGAGTACTTGCTCATCTCTGCCCGCCGTCTCTGTCCCTATTCGACCTAACCGCTGCTGTAGATGTTTCAATTTGGTTTGAAATTTCCTGGTTTGTGATAGGGACGGAGCTTTGGATTCCCCTACTCGTTGCAATAATAAATTGAGTTTTCTTTCTATAGTGGGTATTTCTATCTCCCTTGACGGGCATTCGCCGGGGTCGACTAATGATATTTTTCCCACTCTCTCCTTTTCCCATAATTTAGAGAGCTGTGGTCTCATACCCTCTACTGCCGATTCTGGCACCACCCCCCTTATGCGAATCTCATAATCTAATTCGTCCGCTTCTAACCTGGATTTTTCCATGTTTCTATCAGTAACAAGGAACTAATAAAGTTGACCCAATGTGGCAGGACCAGCCGTTCACTTTATAGAATAATTATGTTTCATTAAACTTGCATTACTGCACGGAAAATAGTGAATTTGTTCCACAGCCCCAAAAATACAATTACTGCCTTTAAGACTATAGCTAATACATATGTTTAATCGGTTAATTTTACTAGTGAATCTCAAACTAACAGTTTTTGTTTCTTACTTAGCTGACCATTTACGGCGCCTCTATGTCCTTTTTCTCATTGTTTGATGTGTAGCATCGGATGTTTTATGATAGACACGAAACAAACATAAATAGTCAAGACTTACCCCGTTTGCTTGTTGACTGGGGCTGCGTGAAAGAACGACACAAAACCACCTAACGCACCTTCACTGAACCGGGAAAATTGTATACTGCTTGTGAAGACTGAATGGCAAGTTCAAGCCAACGTCTTTGGTTGAGTGGACTTGCGCAGTAAAGAGATCCCGTTCGAGAAGATTCCCGAACGCCCACGGGCTCTCCCGAAGAAAAACAACATGCGCTCTCTTGTGTTCCTTTGTAGTCTCGATTGTTATTCCCCCCCCCCCCCCTTTTTTCCCATCTTCCCCTCTTCTGTGCTCTTAGGGTATATATTCTGGTGCCTGTGGCTACGAACTTTACAATTGGGCCTGAGTCATATCAGGGATAGGATAAGCTCCGGCTTTCAGCTACGTAAAATGTAAAAACTAAATCCATTTTCGGCAAATTAAACTTCTTTTTTTTTTAAATGTAAATCTTTTCAAAATTCAATTTTGGCTTAAATTTCAAATAACTCTAAAATTAATCTGACAGTTAGGAACATAATTTTTTTTTAAGGATCACTTCATTGCAAGGTCAGGGCGACTTATCGCCAGTAGAGTCACAAATAATCGATTGTATCGATTATGTACTGTATTACTTAAATTAATGTTCACGGGAACTATTTTATATTTGAAATTAGTTTGTCATGTTGCCATTTGCTATGTCCCATTTTAATGGGCGAATATTTAATATTTTAATTTAACTTATTTTGTTGCCATACGCTATGTGCCATTCCTAATGGACGAATATTTGATATTTGAAATTAGTTTATCTTGTTGCCATTTGCTACATCCCGTTTTAATGGGCGAATATTTAGTATTTGAATTTAACATATCTTATTGTCATACGCTATGTGCCATTTCTTATGGACGAATATATTATATTTGAAATTAGATTGTCTTGTTGTCATTGACTATGTGCCATTTTTAAAGGACTAATATTTAATGATGGAATTCAAATTATCATGTTGTTTACTATGCGCCATTTCTTATGGGCGACATCTTAAGTTAACATTTAAGTAAGCTGATGAATATTTAACCTCAAACTCTTTAGCTTTGACTTCAATTCATAGTTGTTTATGAATTTCATCTATTTTCTTTATACATCGCAACAACAACAATATATATATTTAATGGAACTGTTAAACATCTAATTGAGCGATAGCTAATAAATATCGACTAACTATGACTTATACTAATTTTTATTATATACATTATATATATATATATATATATATATATATATATATATAATATCCCATCATACGCAAGGTATTACGTCAAATATTTTTCTATTGTTTATTGTGAATGGTAGGCATGTTGCAGTCTCTAACTTTTCCCAGAGGTAGACGATCCCTTTCAATAGCTCAGCAACAGGTGTGAGAGTTGCGAGCTTCAGTATTTGAATGTTTTGAGTATAACATTCAAAGTCTTGAACTCCATAGCACTCACTTCTATTGTTGTTCCCCCCTTTTTGTATTTTTTTATATTATTTGGGCATCCTCCCCTTGAGGATGCTACAGATGTTGTGAAGTCCCCTTGGATCCTGCGGACACCTGCCGCTAACCATCTGTTAGGTTTGTTGTCGCTGTCCTCTCTTGGCCACGGAAAAATCACTCCAGTTGACTGCTGATTCTCCCGCCTTGTCTTTTAGTGTCTGACGTGCCCCGTTGTGGATTATGTTTTCCTTTCAGGACTGGGTGGCAAAGTAGCCACGCCCGAGAAAGTTGTTGTTGTTGTTGTTGGACAGCCCCTCTGGCAATGGAAAATTGCCCCAGTTGATTGTGGATGTTGACGCCCTGATTTTTGTTGTCATTTGTTCCACGTTGTGGTTAAAGTTGAAGTTGACCCTCTCAAGGACTGGGTGTTGTTTGGCCATCTTATTCACGCTGTTGAATTGCCCAGCCGGACCTTGAATGTGTTGAGTTGTTGGTCTGATTTTCGGAACTGTCGAATACGTCTGCTTGACGGTTGATAATCGTTAAAGCTGATTTATCTTTTTGTGGCCGTGGAGCGTAACAAAAATCTGCTACCATGAAACACACATGTTGGTTTTTGAAATCACAGTTTATTTCCTCTTTGAACATTGACACAAATGAAAATCATAAAAGTTCTCCTCTTTCTCTGGCTTGTACCTCCCTTGCGCACCGCCTTTCGGCTGTTGCCCGACAAAGAACATCTGACTTGACAGTTATGCCACGCCAGGTTGTCTATGAAAGGGCTGATTTGTTGTTTGAGTACCGAGTCACTATCGTGACTCTTAACCTCGTGAATGAAATTAATACCTATGAAATGAAACAGATGAAATGAGGCTGTAAGAGAATTACATGTGTATTAGTAAATTACCCTTTGAGGTGCAATTTGTGATTGTGTTGGGTCGTGGGAATTTGGGAGGATTTTCTTTTCTTGGGATGTGGGAAGGTGTGTTTAAGGTATGATGGTGAGTTGTGAATGATTGCGCTGGGTCTCGGGAATTGGGGAGGATTTTCTTTTCTTGGGATGTGGGAGGTGTGCTTAAGGTATGATGGTGAGTTGTGAGTGTTTGCGTTGGGTCGTGGGAATTTGGGAGGATTTTCTTTTCTTGGGATGTGGGAAGGTGTGTTTAAGGAATGTGGTGAGTTATGAGTGTTTGCGTTGGGTCGCGGGAATTGGGGAGGATTTTCTTTTCTTGGGATGTGGGGAGGTGTGCTTAAGGTATGATGGTGAGTTGTGAGTGATTGTGCTGGGTCGTGGGAATTTGGGAGGATTTTCTTTTCTTGGGATGTGGGAAGGTGTGTTTAAGGAATGTGGTGAGTTATGAGTGTTTGCGTTGGGTCGCGGGAATTGGGGAGGATTTTCTTTTCTTGGGATGTGGGGAGGTGTGTTTAAGGTATGATGGTGAGTTGTGAATGATTGCGCTGGGTCTCGGAATTGGGGAGGATTTTCTTTTCTTGGGATGTGGGAAGGTGTGTTTAAGGTATGATGGTGTGCTGTGTGTGATTTCGTGAGTCGATTTCCAGGAGGAGGATCGAATGGTTTAACTTGACTGAAGGGAATAGGTTTGACGTGGATGGTTACATATCCATTCCCCATCTGGGGCGACAGTGGCGCCCGCGTTATTCTCTGGCTAGAAGTTTGACCTAGGCGGTTATCCCAGTGGAGTCCGGCGGTGGCAAAGGTTATAAAGAGTTGCTTGTTGGGGTAGGATTTTCTTTTCTTGGGATTAGGAGTGAGGTGGATACATTTCCATTCCCCATCTGGGGCCGCCCCCGGCGCCAGCGTTATTCTCTGGCTAGTAGACAACCTAGGCGGTTATCCCAGTGGCGTCCGGCCGTGACTAAGGAAGTAATGGGATGAAATGTGTGAATTATGGATGATTCGGTCTACCTGACTGGCTTAGTTTCTTATATCTATTGTTGTTATTAATTTAAATTTAAATATGTTAGTAATAGTTGTTGTTTATACAATCTAGGGATTTACATCCAGCGTTAGTATTATTATATTAGTATTATTAATATTATTATTATTATATATATTTTTTTTTAGTTTTAATTATTTTATTTTTTTCCTTTTTTTTTCAGGATTATGAACTGGGGTTTTTTTTTTTTTTTAACTATATCTAACTATATCTAGCTATGTCTATACTAAGCCAGTCTCGGTCGTTTGTAGAACCTGTCCTCTGTGGGGTCGTAGCGTCCTAAGTTCCTGACTATTTCGTTCGTGTGTAAGTCTGTCTGCTCGTATAGTCTTTTGTTGCGGTCTTTGTAAATTTCCTGTAGCTGTCTGCAGTTGGTTAGTGTGTGGAGGTCTGTGGTTCTTGTGCGCCAGGGTGCCCCCGTGATTGTTCTGAGTATTCTGTTTTGTGTGGTTTGTAGCCGTTTAGTTGTATCTGTTGCTCCGTAGCTCCATGCCACGCAGTTATATAGTATTATAGGTTGTATTATTGTTTTGTATAGTATTATTTTTGTGTGGATATTTAGTTCCCTACATTTAAATAAGGAGTACAATTGAATATATCTTCCCATTACTTTTTTGTTGGTGTTATCAATATGGCTTCTCCAGGTTAACTTTGAATCTATTGTTGTGCCTAGGTATTTTGTTTCCTTATTTACTGGTATTTCTGAGTCAAATAGAGTGAGAGGTGCTGGAAGTTGCTTATTTCCTCGGCTTATGATTAGGGCTGACGATTTTGTAGGGTTTACTTTAATCCTCCATTTTTTAAGCCAGTCTTGCAGATTTACTAAGTATCTCTGCATTGCTAGGCTGGCGTAGTTTATGTTTTTGCAAGTGGTGTATAGCATAGTGTCATCGGCAAAAAGTCTGACTTTTATTTGGGGATGGGTTGGTATATCCGCAATGTATATACTACTCCCTTGTGCATTGCAAGCGAGCCGTTTCATAACTGACCCAAGTCAAGTGAAGTGACGGACCAGTTCCCTGCCACCTCGCTCGGCCCAGCTCTAGCGGCCGGCTCAGTAACTGCAGCCTGCGCCGGACAACTGCGCGGAAGTACGAAAGGGGTGGGGAGGGATAGTGATCTCACCGTCACATCTACCATCCTATGTACTCCAACATCCTTATTACATGACCATACCATCTCACCCCCAAGAGTAAGTTTTCTCCTTCACCTATAATGTCCAAGTCTTGTGGAATCATTAGCTTTGTCGAGGATTTATGCACTGCCGCAAACAGAATGTTTCAATACATGTTTGTTACCAGTATATTCTCTAAATCTATAGAGGTTGTTTAATAGTGGGGAATATAGCTCTTCACCATAATGGCCATCCTCCTCCTTTTCCATCCTTTTTATCATTCTGATAGATTTCATAGCTAAAATAACTTCATGGTTCTTCATGGTTGATTTTAGGTTCCTTACATTGATGAAGGCTACATTAACATTAACATTAACAGTGTATGTCTTGACCAGATCATTGAATTCCTTTGCCTGCATTAGGAGACTGTTTGCATTCCAGATGACTCATAGTTGACCTTTATTGTAACAATACAATCTTCGTATTGTACAATTAATGCCCCGCCCAACCTGATGTTACATGTTCTATCGCCTAAGCCATACTACCCGATCCGAGAAATCTCGACGTATCTTCCAAATATCCTACAATAGTTAACTTCTCTATTGTAGTCCAAGGTAGCTCCAAGTATTATACACAATTAGCATTTCTAATAAATTCAACATCAACCTTCTACATGATAAAATGTTCAACACGTACCTTCTGATCTGCAAGAATGCCTCACTAGATATCAACCCAGGTCAAGACGGCCTATATCGAGGCGTAGGGCGACAGCAGCTGGAGGTGCCCGTATTTGAAGTTCTACCCGTCCCGAGAATAACACTAGTAATGGGCGATTTAGTTCCAAGATACCTGGCAAGAAACCGACACGTCCTGGATTGCGCTCTGGCGGAGGGTTGTAGCAACTATCACCTGATGTCTGATGTTGGAAGTCATCAGTCAAAAAGATGGACTACAAAACTATCGTAAACAACGGCAATGCGACACGAGAGGTCCAATCAGCGACCTGGAAGCCTTCTGAGAATATGGCGCGATGACGTCATACCTTCTTTCTGCACGCCTGACTTAGAATTAAACTGTCCCCCCTTCCTTTTCCAACGTGGTCTAGACTCAATATATAGACGGATGTAAGATGTGAAATTATGATGACTTCTTTATTCAGCGTCATGGAGGAAGCACGTTGGTTAAAATTGAAATTTAATTTAGATGATGACTTTTCTATTAAGCGTCTTGGAGGAAGCACGTTGGTTAAAACTTGTAAATTAATTTAGAATATGACCTTTATATTCAGCGTCATGGAGGAAAGACGTACATTCATATAGTTTAAATTGTAAAATAACATATTGTAGAACTAGCGTCATGGAGGAATTACGTTTGTTTAAAACTTGTGATAAAAATCTGTGTAGACATCTATTTAGCGCCATGAAAGAGAGCCCAGTAGATATGTTTATTTAAATACTTCGAATTTAATCGGGCTGACGTCGAATCTTGGGAAGTTCAGTATTTTGTTATTGTCATTAAGTTTGTTAGCCGGAGAATGGGCGGGCTGGGCTGTATGCTAAATTCAAAGTCGCCTTGAGAACGTTGTTAGGGAAGCTAATATTTAATGTAATTATGTTTTACTGTTATGCTAAACTTTGGGAGTTTGGGAACATCTTATTTATTTGAGGGTATTGTTACTGATTGAGTTGTAATCCTTTGTCGCGACGTTAATAATTGAATATTACTATTGTTTGGCAGCGCAACTTCTTTGCACTTGCTTGTCTTGGATATAGATGATATCCGTCATATTATTGTTGTTAGGTTATTTTAGTATATATTATGTCTATTCAAACCTGCCGCGCAATCTCATCTCTAGAGTTGTGTGTTAAGCTTTGGCCTTGGTTTATGAACCTTGTAAATATGTAAATAAAAGTAAAGCTTAACGTAGAGGTAACGTAAGAGTTAAAAGATTTCCTCGTACTGAAGTACTTTAAATTTACTATTCTTATTATAGAGTATTATCGGCAGAGATTTAGGCCAATTTTTTGTAACAGTTTAAGAAAAGACCTTAAGCCTTCTCTTTGTTTATGTACAGATAGTCATGTTGTCTGGACGTAGAAGTTCTACCGGTTGCCTGTAAACAGGCGCACGTGATGATGCAATGTTTTTCTACAGAATAGTAGCTACTAGAAGTTGTCAATTAAGGCCACTTTACAAATTTTGTGATTGTTACAATTTTTTTTGAGTAAATTAAAATATTCTTTATGCATATCCCATGCTTTTCTATTTGTCTTCTCTTTTAAAGTTGTTACCCCCTCCCTTTCTTGTAGTTTTAGGGGCCTTACCTATAAGATCGGCGGAGGGTGTAGCATTATGTATTTTCCTGTTATTAAAAGTTATCCTTATCATAAAATTAGTCATTCACTCTGTCTAGAAGTATCATTAATTTCTCAGGCTTGTCTTGAGTTTGCTTACATTTCTTCAGATATGACCTGAAGTGTTCAAGGAAAAGGAAGCTAAATATGTTGATTTACTTGTTAAGCAAATCTTTGATATAAAAAGTGTTAGATTTGTATCTGCTGTTAGTTGATTTGTCGTCAGTGGGTAGGTTTGAATTGCTGGATGTTAAGATCTATTTAGATTTGATGCTCTAATGTTTATTAAGTTTGGATATTCTTGCTCTGAGGTCTTGATTTGGTTGTTTCATCTGTTGTGCATTCCTCTCTCTTTATAATCGGTTTAAGTAAACCGAGCCCACACTATAGTTGGCTGTGTGGCTGCCCTGACAATTTATGCAATTTGCAGGAAACATCCTCTCTTTCTTGCTACATTCTGATTTGAGTTGGGGATTGAGGCATTTGACACATTTTAGCATATATTCACAATTATTTTTCGAGTGGTTCTGTTATCTGCTCTTACTATCTCTTTCTTGGCCTCCCTTGCGGTCTTTTCCCACATACTTCATTGCCTACATTTTATTTGGCATGTACTCCCTGTATACCCATTCTTTCTCGGATAACTTCATTCCTAATCCTGTTTCCCCTCATGACAGCTAACATGCTCCTCACAAACTGCATTCCCATGGCCTCCACTCTCCTAGTCTCTCTCACATTCACTGTCCATGTTTCTGCTATATGTGACAATGGGGTGGGGTGGAATGTAGTACTCCAATATGGCTCTAGTGTGGTTTATGTAACTAACACCAAAAATCTTTGGAGATTCATTTCTTAAGATAATCCCATGAATATTGGCAATAGCTTAATCTCTTGTTAGGTGGTTTCAGTGGTTGGTTTATTTGTGTCTTACGTCCGTTACATTGACAATGAACCCCTTGTTTAGGAGCTCTGACTTGACTTCCTCTGTAGATGTATTTGGTGGGAGACCTCAGAACACCACGTTAAGTGGCGTGTCTATAGAAATTGAATATGTTTAGAACTCTTGACCTACATTGTTGAGGATAGCTTATATGGTCTTAAAATCATCCAATGTGGTCACTTTGTCATGGTTCAGTGGATGAGGGAAGAGTGGCTCTGCTAATGTTCCAATGAACTGGGCAGTCCCCGGGTCTCGTCAAGGTTTGTCCTACTTTCACAGTTTTATCAAAATTTAAACCAGTAAAGAAGGATTAATATTTTAAAATCATATAAGATTTGGTTAATTTTATGAACTAAAAATAACAAAGCTACTTTATAGATTCCCTGTGGGAAAATGGGTACACTACTAATTAATGATTTTTAAAAATATGGGTTTACTTAATGGCTAATATTCAAGACTTTAACAATACTTCCTATTCCTTTTCTTGTGTTTTTTTATTTTCTGAACTAAAGACATAAATAATACAACGTTTGCCTAGAACTTACAGTAAATATTTTATGACTCCAGAGAAATGCTTAAAACTTGTCACTTTTATCCAAGTGAACTGACATTTACATTTACCATTCCATATAGTAATTAAATATTAATAATAATATGAATGACAAAAACATTTGGGCTATATTTTAAAATAAGATGTGTCTAAACTCGTCACTTTTATCCCAATCAGTAGAAAAATATGCTTCAAACATTACAATTTGAACAGCTAAAGAAAGTAAGTAAATGAGTTTAGAAAATATTTTAAAATATTGTCACTTTTCCAAAGTGAGTAGAAAAATTTACTTGAAACTTGATAATTGAATCAATAATAATAAATAATCTTGAAAAAATGACTAGTATAAATAATATAGATTTTTAAAAGTTACAAGAAAAATTTACTTGTAACATGACAACTTTGATAAACAAGTTTAAAAAATGTTTGCCTTGGAGGCTGGTCGTAGCTAAGAGGTGTAGTATCCGGTTATAATATCGTAGCTAAGAGGTGTAGTATCCGGTTATAATATCGTAGCTAAGAGGAGGTGTAGTATCCGGTTATAATATCGTAGCTAAGAGGTGTAGTATCCGGTTATAATATCCTAGCTAAGAGGAGGTGTAGTATCCGGTTATAATATCGTAGCTAAGAGGAGGTGTAGTATCCGGTTATAATATCGTAGCTAAGAAGAGGTGTAGTATCCGGTTATAATATCGTAGCTAAGAGGAGGTGTAGTATCCAGTTATAATATCCTAGCTAAGAGGAGGTGTAGTATCCGGTTATAATATCGTAGCTAAGAGGAGGTGTAGTATCCGGTTATAATATCCTAGCTAAGAGGAGGTGTAGTATCCGGTTATAATATCGTAGCTAAGAGGAGGTGTAGTATCCGGTTATAATATCGTAGCTAAGAGGAGTGTAGTATCCGGTTATAATATCGTAGCTAAGAGGAGGTGTAGTATCCGGTTATAATATCGTAGCTAAGAGGAGGTGTAGTATCCGGTTATAATATCCTAGCTAAGAGGAGGTGTAGTATCCGGTTATAATATCCTAGCTAAGAGGAGGTGTAGTATCCGGTTATAATATCGTAGCTAAGAGGAGGTGTAGTATACGGTTATAATATCCTAGCTAAGAGGAGGTGTAGTATCCGGTTATAATATCGTAGCTAAGAGGAGGTGTAGTATCCGGTTATAATATCCTAGCTAAGAGGAGGTTAGTATCCGGTTATAATATCGTAGCTAAGAGGAGGTGTAGTATCCGGGTTATAATATACTAGCTAAGAGGAGGTGTAGTATCCGGTTATAATATCCTAGCTAAGAGGAGGTGTAGTATCCGGTTATAATATCGTAGCTAAGAGGAGGTGTAGTATCCGGCTATAATATCGTAGCTAAGAGGAGGTGTAGTATTCGGTTATAATATCCTAGCTAAGAGGAGGTGTAGAATCCGGTTATAATATCCTAGCTAAGAGGAGGTGTAGTATCCGGTTATAATATCGTAGCTAAGAGGAGGTGTAGAATCCGGTTATAATAGCGTAGCTAAGAGGAGGTGTAGTATCCGGTTATAATATCGTAGCTAAGAGGAGGTGTAGTATACGGTTATAATATCCTAGCTAAGAGGAGGTGTAGTATACGGTTATAATATCCTAGCTAAGAGGAGGTGTAGTATCCGGTTATAATATCCTAGCTAAGAGGAGGTGTAGAATCCGGTTATAATATCCTAGCTAAGAGGAGGTGTAGTATCCGGTTATAATATCGTAGCTAAGAGGAGTGTAGTATACGGTTATAATATCCTAGCTAAGAGGAGGTGTAGTATCCGGTTATAATATCGTAGCTAAGAGGAGGTGTAGTATCCGGTTATAATATCCTAGCTAAGAGGAGGTGTAGTATCCGGTTATAATATCGTAGCTAAGAGGAGGTGTAGTATCCGGTTATAATATCGTAGCTAAGAGGAGGTGTAGAATCCGGTTATAATATCCTAGCTAAGAGGAGGTGTAGTATCCGGTTATAATATCGTAGCTAAGAGGAGGTGTAGTATCCGGTTATAATATCCTAGCTAAGAGGAGGTGTAGAATCCGGTTATAATAGCGTAGCTAAGAGGAGTGTAGTATCCGGTTATAATAGCGTAGCTAAGAGGTGTAGTATCCGGTTATAATATCTCTCTTTATGGCATTGTTTATTTAGGATGAAGGGGTTTATTCATTCCACCTGTAACTTTTTCGGATGATAATTGAAGACGTGTGGGGTTTGTCTACATAGATGAATTAGAGTCCACAAATGTGGATGAGATCTCATTTCTCTACCGCAATCTAAATTTAGCTTGCACCCTGTCACGCTCGTCTTCGAGGGTGATGGGACTTTAGCATTTGATGACTTGAATGGGTCATTAATGGAGGAAGAGTCTTGTTGCCTGGATACAGAAGGTTTCTGGCTGAACTACAACATCGGCTCATTTCCAGAGGAAGAGTTTTATTGTCTGGATAGGAAGGTGTCTTACTTACTGACCTATAATTACCATCCCGTTGAATTGTCCATGATAAAAAGTTTTGGTCGACGATCTGTTTTCCATTGTCCAGGCGCTTATTAGTGTTAGGGGTGCTAACTATCAACTACAACAAACCGTCACAAGAATGATATTAGATTGAGTAAAAATGCTATTTACTTTCTGATCTAGTATGAAGCTTGATTTTCTAATAACTAGTTTTATGATAAAGCTAAAGGTTGGCTACCATTAACGTTCAATGGTTTTGTTGACCTTTATGTTAGATGATAACTGAACAATTTGATTGATGGTTTTGGACTTTACTAAAATAAAAGAACCAAAAAATATTATGATCAAGTTATTGTATCTTAGATGAGTCAACATCCTGGTAGGATTGAAACCCCGATATGGTTTAGTATTCACCGCGAAAAAGATGTGATATTTTTAACTGATAAAATAAGGCTTCCACAAGTTATTGTAAGCAGCCCACCAAAGTAAACTGATTGAAAGGCGTATATAAATTACAATTTTAATAGTGTGGGATGCCGTCTAAAGGAATTACCTTGCTCGTGGGTTGTCAGTAGTCGTGATCACTGACCCCAGGACCACCAGATGTCATAGAACTTAGAGAAGTCGAAGGGACTAGTAAATTAAATAAATAAATATGAAATTAGATATTTTAGTATATTGTGGCAGTTTAATTAATTATCTGGTGGACATAGAATATTAAATAATATACAAATGAGGAAGAGTAAAATGAGACAAGTAATATATATTTACGGTTTTCAGGGCAGGATGACGTCATAGCTGGGTTTTTTCTTATGGCGCTTATACACGTGCATGTTTTCAGGGCAGGCTGACGTCATGGGTATTTTTTTCTTATGGCGCTTATACACACGAACAGTTTAGGGCAGGTAAGGGAAATGTAGGGGAGGTGTGGTGGGGTGTGTGTGGGATGGTCCGGAGTCGCTGGAGGCGACGTGTTTAGGGGGGCGGGGGCGGGGGAGGCATTGCACGGGGGTTGTGTGATTGGTCCGTGGTGTGAAGGCTACGCGAGCTCTCCAGAGGGGCAGGGGAGGCGGGAGGCGAGGGGCGGGGGAAGCGCTCGAGGTGCGGACGCGGGCGAGCTCCCTGGGTCCGGGCTTCGGTTCCCGGCATGAAGATTACCAAACCTCCTCCAAGGCCATGCCGGGAACCCTTAGCTCACCAGGCAGATATCGGATATTTCTCTTTCTGTTCCCGGCATGAAGATGACCAAACCTCCTCCGAGGCCAAGCCAGGAACCCTTAGCTCACCAGGCAGATGTCGGATATTTCTCTTTCGGTTCCCGGCATGAAGATGACCAAACCTCCTCCAAGGCCATGCCGGGAACCCTTAGCTCACCAGGCAGATTTCGGATATTTCTCTTTCTGTTCCCGGCATGAAGATGACCAAACCTCCTCCGAGGCCAAGCCAGGAACCCTTAGCTCACCAGGCAGATGTCGGATATTTCTCTTTCGGTTCCCGGCATGAAGATGACCAAACCTCCTCCAAGGCCATGCCGGGAACCCTTAGCTCACCAGGCAGATATCGGATATTTCTCTTTCTGTTCCCGGCATGAAGATTACCAAACCTCCTCCGAGGCCAAGCCAGGAACCCTTAGCTCACCAGGCAGATGTCGGATATTTCTCTTTCGGTTCCCGGCATGAAGATGACCAAACCTCCTCCAAGGCCATGCCGGGAACCCTTAGCTCACCAGGCAGATTTCGGATATTTCTCTTTCTGTTCCCGGCATGAAGATGACCAAACCTCCTCCGAGGCCATGCCGGGAACCCTTAGCTCACCAGGCAGATTTAGGATATTTCTCTTTCTGTTCCCGGCATGAAGATGACCAAACCTCCTCCGAGGCCATGCCGGGAACCCTTAGCTCACCAGGCAGATGTCGGATATTTCTCTTTCGGTTCCCAGCATGAAGATTATCAAACCTCCTCCGACGCCATGCCGGGACCCCTTAGCTCCCCAGGCAGACACACTAACAACTGAGCTAAGATGTCGAAATCGAAGTCGGGACCCTTCCTTCCTATGAAGGAAACATACATATCTTCCTTATTATAAATGACCTTTTTTTGCTCAGAACATAGTCTTAAAAAGATTCGTTCTAAACTCTAAGTATTGTTAACTCTCAGAATATAACCTTAAATGGATACTCTTTTATTTCTATGTAATGTCTCTCTCTCTCTTAATAGGATCATGAACTTAAATAAATAGTACGGCCTCTTAAATTACAATGATACATACACATATATATTCGGTACAAAAATTAAATTCTTTCTCTCAGAAAAAAAATATAGTCTTTCACTCGGTGTATGCGATGATTTAGTCGAGGGGGAACGACGGGTTTTTTTTCTCGCTCTTTACCTCTCAGAGTGGGATGGAGGGTTTTGGTATAGGCGCTTATACACACGAACAGTTTCAGGGCAGGCATGGGAAGTTATATTTTTTTTCTTATAGACCCTTATACACGCGGATGATTTCAGGACCGTGGTATGTGAGGGGATGCGGGGGGTGCGTGAGGGGTTGGGTTGTCGGGAGGTGAGGGGTAACCTCCGTCTGTATACAATGCTTCTCTCTCTCTCTTACAAGGAACTTAGTAATTTTCTTCATCTTTAGGAGGACACGGGGATCTAACCCGGGACCCAGGAATCTTCCCGTGCATGGTGGGGGATCTAACCCGGGACCTAGGAACCTTCCCGTGCACGGGGCGGGTTAAGGCAGAGTCTATTATGGACGTGCTGAAATCGGCATTGGCGTATTAAGCCAAAGCCCGGGGGGTTCGATTCCCGTGTGAATCAACAATCAAGCGCTGTAGTTGAGAACTGGGATCGTCCATGATTCCACACCTGGGCGCGGGGATCTAACCCGGACCCAGGAACCTACCCGTGCACGGGGCGGGTTAAGGCAGAGACTATGATGGACGTGCGGAAATCCGCATTGGCGTATTAAGCCAAAGTCTAGGGTTTGATTCCCGTATCCAGGTGTCATTTTTTCAATTTGTCGATGAATAAACCACCAAGCGCTGTAGTTGATACTTGAGTAATCCAGGAATCTTCCCTGAATAGCTCTGTATTGGCGTATTAATCCAAAGTCCGGGGGGCTCAATTCCAGTGTCCAAGTGTCATTTTATGAATCAACCACCGAGCGCTGTAGTTAAGAACTGGGATCGAGGAGATTCCACGCCCGGCACGAGGATCTAACCCGGGAACCCAGGGAAGCATGGGAAAATATCTAGACTTGATCAGAGTCGAGTTTACAAAGGAGAGTCAATCTTTATAAGCGGGTGGGTGATCTCAAAGGTATACACTTATACCGAGGTTTTGGCATTGAATAATTAATGAGGGAAGATACTAAATTATTTATGGTAGCTACCTCACATCTAATTAGGTTCCTCCATGTTCAGACACTATACTATAGGTACAGTCCAATCTTCATATGTAGCCAAAATTGATAAGATTTCACTATAATGTTACCGCTTTTTTATAGATATTAATAATATCCGGTAAATGCTAAACCTGTAGATAACATGACGCGAGGTATGAAAGCATTAAAAAGATGTATTCTAAACTCTAGGCATTGTTACCTTTCAGAATATAATCTTAAATGGATACTCTTTTATTTCTATGTAATGTTCTCTCTCTCTCTTTGCTCAGAACAGTCTTAAAAAAATGATATATTCCAAACTTTTTAATGTGGAAATTCTTAAGATTAAATATCTTCTGTACAGCGAGTAAAATCTCTTCCTCTATCCTTTTTTTCCATCTTTCTTAACAGGATCGTGAACTAAGGTTAAATAAATAGTACAACCTCTTATTTAATGTGTATATTCTTAAGATTGCAATGATACATACATAATATATATATATATATATATATTCGGTACAAAGATTATTAAAAATTAAATTCTTTCTCTCGAAAAAAATAAAGTCTTTCATTCGGTGCATACAATGATTATATATATATATATATATATATAATATATATATATAGTCTCACCGTCATAGAATGAGATAATACATTACATTTTTTTAGGGATTGGAGGAGTACTTTCTAAACGGATTAAACCAACACCATTTTAGAAAACATTCTATACTAGTCGAAAGTAAGGAGTGAATTTGATTCAGAATTTAAGACTTAAGATATATCGCTCAAAAAATAATATATAGAAAGAATTGATTGATACAATTTGTCAAGTTAATTGATGTAATAAAAATAAAAATGTAATTTCTCGAACTACCCCTAAATCAGCCAACATCTGGAGGAGGTAGCAGGACGGTGGAATACATATATCTTCCGTGCGAAGATTAGGAGTCCCTTACGAGGGAACTTGGTGGAGGTTAAGGTTAATTGCTGAAACGCACTCTGTCTCGGTCCCTCCCTGGAAGTGTGAGAGAATCCTGACGCCCGATGTTTCACATCTGTTCTGTTTGCTGACGTACGGTTTCCGAGAGGTTTTTAAACTTGACCCTGTTTAAGTCATAAATTCTAAATCTAGATTAAACCAAGTTTGGAGAGAACTTAAGGGTTAAGGTTAAATGACGAAACGTGCTGGATTTCTCTCTCTCAACCCCGAGGTGAAATCGGCATACCTAAGCCGCTAAGCCACAGGATCGGTTAACTTGTTTCTTCTCGAGTCCATGACAGTTCCTCGCTCTGAGAAGTAGTGATGAACGAATATAGCTTGAGTCTATAAGAGTAGTGATGCTTGATAGTTTAGCTACAGACTGAGAGTTAAAGAGTACGTCATATAGTCGGCGCAACGAATTAATCTCAGTTCTCTAGACCGGAGACGTGACTGAGGTGGAGCGTTACAGGCAGATAAACTTTGTAAGCGCCAGGGATCGAGCCCCAGGACCTCTGAACCTGTGGGCAGGGGGCTCTCTTACCATGAGATCACGGAGATGGTCTCAACATGCTTTACCGTGATATTTAATCTCGACATTTGTTGTTGAATATCCGTGAAGATAAAAACAAGACAATCATCTCTTAGCCTGTAATCCGTACCGTGATACATTCTATAAATGTTCCACCATTCGTCTCTCTCTCTCTCTCCCTCCATACGCATACAGGTTATCTCTCTCCCAAGTGCAGACTATCTCTCTCCCACACACAAGTTATCTCTCTCTCCCTCGCACAGGTTATCTCTCCTGCTCATACTGGTTATCTCTCTCTCCTACACAGGTTATCTCTCTCTCAAACAAGGTACAGTTGAACAAGATACAGTTGAACAAGGTACATTTGAACAAGGTACAGTTGAACAAGGTACAGTTGAACAAGGTCCAGTTGAACAAGGTACAGTTGAACAAGGTTCAGTTGAACAAGGTTCAGTTGAACAAGGTCCAGTTGAACAAGGTCCAGTTGAACAAGGTACAGTTGGACATGGTTTAGTTGAACAAGGTCCAGTTGAACAAGGTCCAGTTGAACAAGGTACAGTTGAGCAAGGTACATTTGAATAAGGTACACCAGAGCTCCTGATCCGTGTAACATCATGATACACCAGAGCTCCTAATCGATGTAACATCGTGATTCATTAACTATCTCCATGTAACATCATGATACACCAGAGCTCCTAATCGATGTAACATCGTGATTCATTAGCTACCTCCATGTAACATCATGATACACCAGAGCTCCTAATCGATGTAACATCATGATACATTAGCTACCTCCATGTAACATCATGATACACCAGAGCTCCTAATCGATGTAACATCATGATACATTAGCTACCTCCATGTAACATCATGATACGCTAGAGCTCCTGATCCATGTAACATCATGATACATTAGCTAGCTCCACGTAACATCATGATACGCTAGAGCTCCTGATCCATGTAACATCATGATACACCAGAGCTCCTGATCCATGTAACATCATGATACACCAGAGCTCCTGATCCATGTAACATCATGATACGCTAGAGCTCCTGATCCACGTAACATCATGATACGCTAGAGCTCCTGATCCGTGTAACATCATGATACACCAGAGCTCCTGATCCATGTAACATCATGATACACCAGAGCTCCTGATCCACGTAACATCATGATACGCTAGAGCTCCTGATCCATGTAACATCATGATACACCAGAGCTCCTGATCCATGTAACATCATGATATACCAGAGCTCCTAATCGATGTAACATCATGATACATTAGCTACCTACATGTAACATCATGATACGCCAGAGCTCCTTATCCATGTTACATCATGATACGCCAGAGCTCCTGATCCATGTAACATCATGATACACCAGAGCTCCTGATCCATGTAACATCATGATACACCAGAGCTCCTAATCGATGTAACATCATGATACATTAGCTACCTACATGTAACATCATGATACGCCAGAGCTCCTGAACCATGTTACATCATGATACACCAGAGCTCCTGATCCATGTAACATCATGATACGCCAGAGCTCCTGATCCATGTAACATCATGATACGCCAGAGCTCCTGATCCATGTAACATCATGATACACCAGAGATCCTAATCGATGTAACATCATGATACATTAGCTACCTCCATGTAACATGATTATACGCTAGAGCTCCTGATCCATGTAACATCATGATACGCCAGAGCTCCTGATCCATGTAACATTATGATACACTGTAGCAATTATTGCCACAAGTAAACCAAGATTGGGCTAGTCAATCAAAACATCACTTACCCAATTTCACCGACTAGACTAGGCTGCGGGAAGAACACACGTCAGCACGCACTAACAATATCCAAACATCTGAGAGCTCCGAGGCTAGTGCCACATCATGCCACTAGACACCACCACCCGTCTCAATAACAACATGGACGTGTAGAAGAAGATAGAAACTGCCAGAAGACTCTCAACGCTTCTAGTACCGCGCACATCCCCTCTCCCCGTGTGTTTGAACTTTGTGATCCCCACCCTTGTGTAATCCCGTCTCGAGTGTTCGATGAGTTGTGCACCATATAAAAAACCGTCCATCAAGAAAGAGACCACTCTTGGATTAGGCTCGGACACTAGAACGAAGCGTAGGCTTCAAGGACATACCTATACAATGTAAGGAGAAATTCCCTTTTGGCGTAAATTAATAAATATTGTAATGTTTCTAAATTCCATTTTGGTCATTTTTACGTTTAAATATTGTTGTTGATATCTTATATGAATCTTCGTTCTTTTACGGAATATAGAGTAACTTGTCTTATTTTACAAAAGGATTATAGTGAATATGACTTTTGTTAAAATAAAATAATGTGGGGAAGTTTTTCTAAAGGTCAGGTCTGAATTTTTCTAATTGTTAGTTAACTTATGCGGTTCAAATTAAATATATTTAGTTAATTTGAAAGTGTGTTGCAATGCAAAATGGAGTAATATTTATAGGGAAAGGTAGTTCTAACATTAGGACATAACTTTTCAAATGGTTAATATAATTATGCATTACGTTGATAGCTACTCCTATCTAGTTAACGTTATTTATCTAACTTATGAGTTATGTTTCAATGTCAATCAAATGTTGACAGAGTTGGTTAATAATCTTTAGGCTAGACAATTAGACTAGTCGTTTGTTGTGTAATCACGGAACTTTAAAGTTGTTGGCTAAGATTTTGTATTACTTTTTCACAACTAGCACTGAAATATGTTAGATGTTGTCATACGCCATTTTAATAAGGCCATGCATTTAAATTTAATTAACGTATGTTCATAAATATTTTTTGTGAAGAACATAGTGTTATTGTTGCACTTTAGCTTTTGCTGATATTGTATCTATACGAAACTTTCTAAGATTCGTTAAAAGAAGGGTATTGTTCTCGAATAAGATTTTGGCTGAAATAAAATCAAAGTTTTCTTTAAGACTGTTTACTATTCTAGTTACGCCATTTATCCCTAGGTTTTAGATATGTGTAATTTTCCAAGTCTCATTTTTGACTTAAAAGGAATGCTTTTCACGCTTCTGATGATGTTTAATTTGATACCTTAATTCGAACTAATGTTAGTTTACACGCGCACTTCTATTAGTCTATGGTTGGTATGTAAATTTTGTTTTTGTATTAATCCCTCTCGTCTAGACTTGATAAACAGTATAACATACAGTGTAGGTTGTACATAGCAAGTACATCTGATTAGTCAAGTTGAAATGTGTTGAAAAGTATTTAGTTGAATTTGAATCCTTGACGTTCATATGACTTGGATTACAACACCAGTAGTAGGTTCATTGAACAAGGTGACAGTTGATAAGGTCAAGTTGAACAATGTACAGTTGAACAAGGTACAGTTGGATATAGGTCAGTTGAACAATGTACATGTTGTAACAAGGTCATTTGTAACATAGTACACGTTGATAGTAACATTTGAACAAGCTTCCATGAATACATCATGTTACACAAGGTTCCAGTTAAATAAGTAACATTTGAACATAGGTCATTGAACTACATGTTAACATCATATAACGAGTACATTTGAATACCATGTAACATCATGATACACAGAGCTCCTGATCCTGTAACATCATGATACACCAGAGCTCCTGATCCATGTAACATCATGATACATTACCCAGTATAGTCCGATCCATGTTTAACATCATGATACATTAGCTACTCCATGTAACATCATGATACACCTAGAGCTCCTGATCCATGTAACATCATGATACAACAGAGCTCCTGATCCATGTAACATCATGATACCATGACCTCCAGTAACATCATGATCACAGAGCTCCTGATCCATGTAACATCATGATACATTAGCTACCTCCATGTAACATCATGATACAACAGAGCTCCTGATCCATGTAACATCATGATACAAGCAGACTCCTGAATCCATGTAACATCATGATACACAGTCCTGATCCATGTAACATCATGATACAAGCTCCTCCTGTAACATCATGATACACCAGAGCTCCTAATCGATGTAACATCATGATACATTAGCTATCTCCATGTAACATCATGATACCAGAGCTCCTGATCCATGTAACATCATGATACACAGAGCTTCCTGATCCATGTAACATCATGATACATTAGCTACCTCCATGTAACATCATGATACAACAGAGCTCCTGACCATGTAACATCATGATACATTAGCTACCTCCATGTAAACATCATGATACAACAGAGCTCCTGACCCATGTAACATCATGATACATTAGCTACCTCCGTGTAACATCATGATACACCAGAGCTCCTAATCGATGTAACATCATGATACATTAGCTATCTCCATGTAACATCATGATACGCAGAGCTCCTGATCCATGTAACATCATGATACAACAGAGCTCCTGATCCATGTAACATCATGATACACCAGAGCTCCTGACCCATGTAACATCATGATACAACAGAGCTCCTGATCCATGTAACATCATGATACACCAGAGCTCCTGACCCATGTAACATCATGATACACAGAGCTCCTGACCCATGTAACATCATGATACACAGAGCTCCTAGAGCTCCTGATCCATGTAACATCATGATACATTAGCTACCTCCATGTAACATCATGATACAACAGAGCTCCTGATCCATGTAACATCATGATACAACTACTCCTGATCCATGTAACATCATGATACAACAGAGCTCCTGATCCATGTAACATCATGATACATTAGCTACCTCCGTGTAACATCATGATACACCAGAGCTCCTAATCGATGTAACATCATGATACATTAGCTATCTCCATGTAACATCATGATACGCTAGAGCTCCTGATCCATGTAACATCATGATACAACAGAGCTCCTGATCCATGTAACATCATGATACACCAGAGCTCCTGACCCATGTAACATCATGATACAACAGAGCTCCTGATCCATGTAACATCATGATACACCAGAGCTCCTGACCCATGTAACATCATGATACACCAGAGCTCCTGACCCATGTAACATCATGATACAACAGAGCTCCTGATCCATGTAACATCATGATACATTAGCTACCTCCATGTAACATCATGATACAACAGAGCTCCTGATCCATGTAACATCATGATACATTAGCTACCTCCATGTAACATCATGATACGCTAGAGCTCCTGATCCATGTAACATCATGATACAACAGAGCTCCTGATCCATGTAACATCATGATACAACAGAGCTCCTGATCCATGTAACATCATGATACATTAGCTACCTCCATGTAACATCATGATACAACAGAGCTCCTGATCCATGTAACATCATGATACATTAGCTACCTCCATGTAACATCATGATACACCAGAGCTCCTAATCGATGTAACATCATGATACATTAGCTATCTCCATGTAACATCATGATACGCTAGAGCTCCTGATCCATGTAACATCATGATACAACAGAGCTCCTGATCCATGTAACATCATGATACACCAGAGCTCCTGACCCATGTAACATCATGATACGTTAGCTACCCCCCATGTAACATCATGATACACCAGAGCTCCTGACCCATGTAACATCATGATACAACAGAGCTCCTGATCCATGTAACATCATGATACAACAGAGCTCCTGACCCATGTAACATCATGATACACCAGAGCTCCTGATCCATGTAACATCATGATACAACAGAGCTCCTGATCCATGTAACATCATGATACACCAGAGCTCCTGACCCATGTAACATCATGATACGTTAGCTACCCCCCATGTAACATCATGATACACCAGAGCTCCTGACCCATGTAACATCATGATACAACAGAGCTCCTGATCCATGTAACATCATGATACAACAGAGCTCCTGATCCATGTAACATCATGATACACCAGAGCTCCTGACCCATGTAACATCATGATACAACAGAGCTCCTGATCCATGTAACATCATGATACATTAGCTACCTCCATGTAACATCATGATACACCAGAGCTCCTAATCGATGTAACATCATGATACATTAGCTATCTCCATGTAACATCATGATACGCTAGAGCTCCTGATCCATGTAACATCATGATACAACAGAGCTCCTGATCCATGTAACATCATGATACAACAGAGCTCCTGATCCATGTAACATCATGATACACCAGAGCTCCTGACCCATGTAACATCATGATACACCAGAGCTCCTGATCCATGTAACATCATGATACATTAGCTACCTCCATGTAACATCATGATACACCAGAGCTCCTAATCGATGTAACATCATGATACATTAGCTATCTCCATGTAACATCATGATACGCTAGAGCTCCTGATCCATGTAACATCATGATACAACAGAGCTCCTGATCCATGTAACATCATGATACATTAGCTACCTCCATGTAACATCATGATACACCAGAGCTCCTAATCGATGTAACATCATGATACATTAGCTATCTCCATGTAACATCATGATACGCTAGAGCTCCTGATCCATGTAACATCATGATACAACAGAGCTCCTGATCCATGTAACATCATGATACACCAGAGCTCCTGATCCATGTAACATCATGATACAACAGAGCTCCTGATCCATGTAACATCATGATACACCAGAGCTCCTGACCCATGTAACATCATGATACGTTAGCTACCCCCCATGTAACATCATGATACACCAGAGCTCCTGACCCATGTAACATCATGATACAACAGAGCTCCTGATCCATGTAACATCATGATACAACAGAGCTCCTGATCCATGTAACATCATGATACACCAGAGCTCCTGACCCATGTAACATCATGATACAACAGAGCTCCTGATCCATGTAACATCATGATACAACAGAGCTCCTGATTCATGTAACATCATGATACACCAGAGCTCCTGACCCATGTAACATCATGATACGTTAGCTACCCCCCATGTAACATCATGATACACCAGAGATCGTGATCCGTGTAACATCATACTCCAGTCGTTGAAATATACAAGCATGGAAGGTAGAAGAAGCCGCGTCTCAGGAGACAAGGTTAGCTACGAGTCTCAGGTTAGCTACGAGTTCCAAGGAGCCACCGAACGTAGTTCTAAGACTCAGCGCTAGATAGTGAGACTCCCCCCCCACCCCCACCCAGGTAGATAACATGCTGGACTGTAGCAAGGTGAGACCCTCCTTAACATGTTGGAGAGAGCGTACCTCCAGCTAGATAACATGTTGGACTCTAGCTAGGTGAGAGAGCGTCTTCACTGGGATACTCCTCCCTCGTGTTCCTCACACTACACGTGCGTTGCTGTTGATTGTTCATGTTACCGTTAGATACAGATTCAACCATAGTTAATATAGTCTTACGATCGCGAGCACAGCTCGGGTATAGGCATAGACCGGGGCGTCGAGCTTCGGACGCTGAACAGACATCTGCGAGAGAATTACGTTAAGACCTCGGTTAAACTTGAGTCGAGAGGCGCGGCAGACATGTTATGGAACGCACTAACATGATCATTGAAGACAGCGGCTTTGGTCAGGGATAAATAGCTTAAAAAATATATCTTTGTTAGAGGAAATCTTTCGACTTCATTTTAACGTGAACCAGAGGTGGCCCCTCTTAAAGACGTGTTTGTCTGGTTGCTCTACCGTCAACATGCAGGGGCTTGCCAAACCTAGACGCGTTTGTTTGGTTGCGGGGGGGCTTGTCACAAGCTAATAGCTCATGTTAACGCGCTCTTAATACGCCTCAAGTGCGGCTGAATATAATGGGATTATGAAACTGTTCCATATACCTGGTTTGACGTGATGCACGGTACGAGTGTCACGTCGCTTGAATGCTGCATGGATTACTACCCGTTCATGCAGAGCATATGATTCTAGAGTAGATGTAAGTTTATCTAGGCCCAGTATTACGTGCGCTGGCGAGTACGAGGACTGGTTTTCTAGTGATGCATTGATCGGGAGTAAGGTTCACCGTTCCCAGCTGCTGTAATCTTGACGGATAACATCCACCCTCACGCAGCGGGTATCCCCCGATCTTAATCCTGTTCGTAAGCCACACTCTGAACAAGGGCATATGGTTTACACGCATGAACATCTGTGCAAGATGAACTATGAACTTTCCAAGTCATAGAGTCACACGTTCCATGGAGGGGATGGCTTAGAATACTCTCGTTCCCTATATATAGAGGTAACCCTTCTAGATGAAAACATTAGTTACTATCTACATTCTAGAGGAAAATATCTCTGCAAACAGTAAGGTGGTTCGCTATGTTGATCGACGTGCAAGGATACTCGAGTGAGGAAATAGTATTCATATTCAAGGAGGTGAGCGTTCTACATTTCGAACCCTTTGAGGAGACCAACTACAAGTTTCTTCCTCCATTCAAGATCGATAACCTCTCCTCATCGGGCAGGAGAAATGTAGATTGGCTGAGTGAGTATTATCACGGGATATCTTGGTGCGATGGAGAAGTACAGTACTCGAATCTTCGTTCTATCATAATTTCTCATCTAGAGCGGTACACATCATGGTTATCAATCTATATTAAAGGAACTGAGAAGATGTCGTGGTTACAGAGTATCATCGCCGACGATAGTGATAAGTATAACTTTTGCGAGCTAGGCAAACTCGGCTGTCCTTGTCTGAGTAAGCTTAAAAAACTGTACGCGGTAGACAAGTGTTCTACTCATTCCGGTAGTATCTACTCGTGCGCCACGGAAAATATGCGACTACTCAACGAATGGTTTAAGTCCGATCAGGCAAGACTTTTGCGATCTGACTAGGCGAGGAGGTGTAAGGGGAGTACACAATGTAACTAATTCAAATACTGTTGACCTCCGATAATCTAGCAAACTAAAAGAAACTTTTTTTAGTAAATTGACTAGTTATCAAACTATATGACCAGGACAATTGTAAAAGTTAATATATCTGAAAGAGTCAATTTGTTTTCTGATAGTTATAACACACAATGACAGTATTTAACTTTTTAGACTGTCAACATTGGACAGGACATTTGTAAAAAAGTTAATATATCTGATTTCTTGTATACATTTTTAGCCGTCTCTCTTAATTACAAAGGTAATTTGAAAGAGTCAATTTGTATAACACGATGACAGTATTTAACTTTTAGGTTGTCAACATTGAACGAAAAACGTAAATATATTTTTTATGTTTAGATCGGAATTGTCACTTTAAATCAAGTGTAGCATTTAGCTTCACTGTTGAATGTTTCTTTGTTAGATTGTTTGCTCACGCTAGCTAAAGTTTTGTATTTTTAATTGATTGAAAGATCAACAAAGCGCGTTTCGATAGGATTCTCTCATATTATTTAAACTTGGTTTAATCTAGATTTAGAATTTAAGGCTTAGATATAATGCTCAAAACTTTACACATTTGTATTAGAGTTGGCACGTATAAATTTTAATTTATAGGTTAACGGATATAATCGATTTAGATAATATTCCAAGTCTTATCTGTTATTGACGAAACACCTTACTGTTTGCTGAGATAGTAACGCTGATCAAAATGTAAAAATTAGGTTAACATATCGTCAAATAATGAAAACTTTACACATTTAATAAATAATTCGTCATTAATTTAACAGTATGTAAGGTGATGAATGATAAGTCTAAAAAAGAGTAATGTAAGTTTTTGTTAGATTGTTTTCTCACGTTAGCTAAAGTTTTTTGTATTTTTAATTGGTTGGAAGATCAACAAAGCTTGTTAATTTCAATAGTTTGTTTCGAGGAATTATAATTATCGAACAAACTTACAAAAGTTGTTGTAACGGATACTAAGTGTTGGCACGACGGCAAGATGTTGACTGATCTTTCTATATATTATTTTTTGAGCGATATATCTTAAGTCTTAAATTCTGAATCAAATTCACTCCTTACTTTCGACTAGTATAGAATGTTTTCTAAAATGGTGTTGGTTTAATCCGTTTAGAAAGTACTCTTCCAATCCCTAAAAAAATGTAATGTATTATCTCATTCTATGACGGTGAGACTATATATATAATCATTGTATGCACCGAATGAAAGACTTTATTTTTTTCCGAGAGAAAGAATTTAATTTTTAATAATATTTGTACCGAATATATATATATATATATATATGTATGTATCATTGCAATCTGAAAGAGTCAATTTGTTTTCTGATAGTTATAACACACAATGACAGTATTTAACTTTTTAGACTGTCAACATTGGACAGGACATTTGAAAAAAGTTAATATATCCAATTTCTTGTATACATTTTTAGCCGTCTCTCTTAATTACAAAAGTAAATTGAAAGAGTCAATTTGTATTATTGACGAAACACCTTACTGTTTGCAGAGATATTTTCCTCTAGATGTAGATAGTAAAATTAGGTTAACATATTGTCAAATAATGAAAACTTTAGACATTTAATAAATAATTCGTCATTAATTTAACAGTATGTAAGGAGTAGTGTTATTGATGAACTGTTTCAATTTGACCTTGAACTTTGCCCCCCCCCTCTTCCCCCCTCCTCTGGCCCCCCTCCACACCTCCCCCGCCCCCTGACCTACTTTCTCCTTCCCCTACCCCTGACCTACTTTCCTCTGATTGGCTGAGCCCTCCTCCCCCTCCAGGCCTTCCCCCCTCCTCGCCCTCCCCTCCAACCTCGTACAAGTTGGTGAATAATTAACGTTAATTGATTATTGTTAATTAATTGGTAGGATTTTTATTCACGGCAGCCGTGTTGGTTGGCGTTAGGCGTTCCTCGCGCCATGGCTGCTGAGACCCTTCTCTATTAAAGGTAGGATGGGGGATGTCGGAGTTTTTATTCATGGCTGCCGAGGTGCTGCGACCCTTCTCTATCGAGCTTCAGTCGTGTAATGCCAACTTTCTCCTACACTCCGCTGTTGTTTTCCCCCCTCCCGCCCCTCCCCCCCTACAGACTGCAAAAAATCAGTTGATTCCTGCTTAGAGACGTGTTGAGACAAGAATAGCAGGTGTGTGTGAGGCGTTCCTCGCACCATGGCTGCAAAGGTAGGATCGAGGGGGGGGGGGTTGGAGTTTTTATTCATGGCTGCCGAGGTGCTGCGACCCTTCTCTATCGAGCTTCAGTCGTGTAATGCCCACTTTCTCCTTCACTCCGCTGTTGGTTTTTCCCCCCTCCAGCCCCTCCACCCTCCAGCTCCTCCCCCCTACAGGCTGCAAACCAGATGATTCTTGCTTAGAGACGAGTTGAGACCAGAATAGCAGGTGTGTTCAACCCTTCCCCCCTCCTGGCACCAGGTTGGCGGGAAGACAAGTCAGGACAAGAATATATCGTGACCTCGACAACCTTGGGGGTTTTTCCATTGCGTGTTATGTCGCAAATCTAGCTGGCATATGCACAATCAGGGGCCACCGAATCCTCGGTTAGGGGCCGCTACCCCGGTACAAAAGTCTACTAAAATTTATTGTTCGGTATCGTCTTTCACAACGAACGGATGTGTGTATCCGTCATGGACAGGACAACATGGGTTTTTTCCATTGCGTGTTATGTCGCAACCCTGGCGCCAGGTTGGCGGGTCGTCAAGACAAGTTGAGACAAGAATATTAATTGCCTCAGGGCAACGGTTTTTTTCCCTGGCTCGACAAGTTGAGAAAAGAATATATATTTAGGTCATCGTGGCGTCAGGTTGGCGGGCAGACAAGTCAGGACAAGAATATATCGTGTGACGTCGAACGAGGGAGGGAGGGTATAAAGAGGGGCCCCCACCTGGTTGTCTAGAGCCAAGTAAGATGGACAAGTTACAGCAGCTGGTAAATATTGTCGACGCGGTGCAGACCGTAAAATTGTGTGATCTAGTCGTAGATCAAAAGTACTCGGTGGATAAACTAAAAGCCGTCAATACAAAGTTCGGGAGACGCCTAATAGCCTATCTAGAGGGCGAGTTTTGTGTATTTCTACCCTGTCGTTTTGGTACTCTTACAGATGAAGACGTGTGTGAGTTAAATAAAGAAAAACTGGTATTTACCTGCGCCGGAGTAAAACCCGGTTCACCTACCATTGTGAACTTTGAACGCGTTTAAGCGGCGGTGCAGTTACCAACGGGTGGCGGTGCGGTTAGTACGGAACGTTCACCATGCTTGGAACAAGCTATATTAATTTAATGTTTGTGGGCCATACGATGGAGGGCGTGCCTATATGACGGGGGAGAATGTTCACAATGTGGCGGCGAGTGATAGACAGGTAATTTACAAAATAGAGGAGTGAGGCTATATCGAGTTTTGCGACTCGACCTGTCACACGATAAGAGCCATGGAAGTACTACCCTATGAGAGAATCGAAGCGGCATACATGTGTGATATGACGTGCTCCGTTTACAACTTCCGCAAGGGGGACGTGGTAGCTGTGTTGCCACGACCACCACCACCGCCCTTCCGACCGGCGCACCACACGACGCCGCCGTCGCCGCCCCCCGAGACACAGGTGAACACCACGCCAGAGTCACAGGCGTACCCAGCCTCAGAGAACCCTCCACCAGAGTCGTCTGTCTACCAGTCACCTACGTGCCCGCCATCACCGGAGGTAAAGTCCGAAGAACCTGTAAATCTCGAGGATTTAACAATTTACAGAAATTATTCAAACGTTAAATTTATAGGTGAAACGCCCGACAACTACATACTCAGTCTGGGCAGTTTCGGTAACGTTTTCCTTCCAAAGTCAATATATTATTTGGATTGCAAGCGCTTTAAATCTAAAGCACGCTGTATGATATATCTTGGAGGACAATGTGTGATGTTTAAAAGTGAATTAATAAACTAGACGTACTCTGCTGCTGTAATCGGAGCTAGCGGTGACATTTGGAAAAAAAACCTTAGAGTTTGTGAGTGTTTATTTGTTTTGCTGCATCTCCAATTGACATTATGTCGTTTAAATGCCACGGATCCTATGCAACGCTCTCCAATCTTATTCGTCAGAAAACACCTCCAAATGCTGCTCACCAGGATACCTGTTGGGACGAGAAGGTATTATGCAGTGCGTTAGACCTGATCGAGAAAGAGGAATACAATCTTGTCAAGTGCTTAAACGAACTTGAGAAAAACAAAAGTTATAACGTTGTGCTATCTGAAGAGCCCGAACCTAATGTTATTGTGCTTGAGTTTGTTGAAGAGTAAGATTGCCAGGTAAAAACTGTGGAGACATTATCAATATACACTCTAGTGCCTCTCAACGTGTCTTGAATTATTTTGGAGGTGACTCCTACTCATTTTCTAGATGGTAGATGCCTTTTATATATATTGGTCAAAACACCTAAATAATATTGCTGCTTGTTGTGAATGTTTTAAATTAACCAATTGCTGATTGTCAATAAAAAACTAACAAAAAATTGACTCCTACTCATTTTCTAGCTGGTAGATGTATTGGTCAAAAGACCTATTACAGCTTGTTATGAATGTTTTAAATTAATCAATTGCCGATCGTCAATAAAATAAGTTGGTTGGAGAATCAAAGACCTGAAGGAGGCGGCAGCTTTGTTGCCACCAAAGAGCCTGTAAACTGCCCAATTTTCTGTATGATAATATGAGCGTCATATTTTTTTAAATCCTGAGGGTGTATACTATATTGTTTGAGCCTGAGCTTATAAGCTATATGAGCTTGTATTTATAGGATAGGAGGGTGGTGTGGGTGTAGACGTTAAAACACAAGCATAACAGTTTTATAATATTTATTCCCAAAACACTTTGCTTATTAGGATCTTGAAATTATTTTAAATTAATAGGTTGTTAAGTTTAAATATTAAACTATACATCTTAAACAAAACAGAAATTTAATGGCCGCAAAAGAATATTTAACTTTTACAAACTAAAAATATTTAAGTTTTACAAAAAAAATAATCACGCTAATGAGGATTTTGAAATGATTTTAAATTAATACGTTGTCACGTTTTAAATATGAAACTATACACATTGGCATGGTATATAACATTTACACAAAACAAATTAGTTACTTAAACACTGACAATCAATTTAATGATGGCAAAAAATATGTTGATATAATAATATATTTACTTTTACGCGACGAGAAATTTAATGTTCGAAAAAAAATTTTTGGTATAATATATTTATTATATTTGTAATTAATATAAAATGGAGGATTAAAATAAATTTCAGGGCGTTCTGTTTTACTTATTATATATCAAGGGTCGAATAACGGGGTAGCAGCTTTCTCATCACATCGTCTATATCGATATCCGAATCACTATCTTCAGCTGGAGAGTTTGTAATTAATATTGGCGAGGGGGATGCAAGGTTTATTGTAGGAATACTATTGTTGTTGTTTGTTGAGGATCTTGAAATCGTGGTTCGTATAGGTCGTCTTGCGCTACTCTTGGCAATGCGGCCGGTCCGTACCCCTGAAGGTTGCACGTGTGAAATAGTTTTAGGGGGCCACGAAGTACCTGGAGACCGCAGGGCCTGAAACGCCTGCGGCCAGACGTCCGGAGGGCCCCTTAATTGCTGCATGTCCTGCAGGGAGCCATCTGGAGAAGCTGTAGGATGTTGTGGCGGAAGCGCTTCCCTGTCCTGAGTGTCCATGTCGTACCTGTTCAGGGGTGCCTCTGGGATACGGGTAGAGCGGGGAACATCAGTGCCTGGAGGTAGCTGGTTGCTTGAACGGTGCCGACGGACAACGTCGGTCAGATAGGCGGCACTCCTCATGTCAACGTGACCTATCCATACCTCTGAAGGTTGAGGCAGAGCGTCCAGAGGGTCCAGGTCGTGCCTGTTCGGGGGTGCCTCTGGGATTCGGGTAGAGCGGGGAACATCAGTGCCTGGAGGTAGCTGCCGGCGGACAACGTCGGCCAGATAGACGACCATAGCCGCCACGAGGTTATCCGCCAGTCTAAAACTTTCCCTACTCTGGGCTAATCCGGCTGCCTGTTGCACCATCGTTAGTCAGTCAGCGCTCCACCAGTATCCCTCTAAGCAATTAAGTTAGGTTTTACTTTGCGGTGTACTGTGTCATTTAAATTTAAATAACTTATAACCTGTTTATTCATTAACGAATGATAAAGTTTATTCGTGTCAATCTATAGCAGACAGCTAATATAAATACAGACACTAATAACGCGCGTATTTTAGGTACAAATAATAGTTTTTTTTCAACAAACCAGAGACTCCTGATAGAGAAAAAAAGTATCTTTCATGAATATATATTTAAAGTGCAGGCAAGAAATTAAACAAGAAGTTCGTATTTTAGCCACACATAATCCTAAATGCTTTATCTTGAAGGGGGTGGGACATTACACATTTACAAAAAACCTATGGCTTAGGGTCGTCAATTATTGTAAGCACTAAGGAAGCACACCCCTTGGCTGAGGCCTGACAACACACACGGGTCTGATGGGTTGGTTCCTTATGGTAGGAATGGGTCGGTGTGTTTTATGGAGGGTCCAATAGCTTGCTTGCGCCGGCTTACGGATACCGCCATGGCTGCCTAATTGTGTTGGGTGGAGGGATGGGGGGTTATTAGGGGCAAATGCGCGTTGTTGAGCGGGCCCGCTGCTATTCAGACGCGACTCCCATGCAGAGGTAAGTGGTCCGAAAAGAAGGATACTCTCTGAGTTGTCCCTTGAAGAGTGGACCAAATCCTCCGTCATGTAGCCGTGTTCTGTCATAAATAATCAAGACTTTATTTACTATAGGGAGGGGGAGACATTTGATAAATATTATCAATACACTATTTTTTTCTGTTGACGCCAGCAAGGAATATAAATATGTCTGTGATAAGTTACTATTACGGTTATTTATAAAGATGATCTATAGGAAAGTTGTCCCATAGAGGCGCTAGCACATAGCTCACACCATGCCAAGGGTCAAACCTAGAGGTCTTAAGCTAAAGAGAAAGTATTGTAAACGTGAAAATATATGGGGATAATAGTTTTCTACTTCAGACTATATCTTAGAAGGATTTTATTTTTAATGTATAAGTGTCTCAAATTTGGAATTTGTAAAGCCGCAGGGACTATAAATTCGTTTATTTAATAAATTCACTAAGAAATAATAGAAAATTAAATGACTCTGATAAACAGACAACTTAAAATTAAATATCTGAATCGGCCCTATTATGTCCGATAGCCGCTTAGACCCAAAATTTTGACTCAAACAGGGATTATTAATAGATTAAACAAATGCTAGCTTTTAGAAGTCACAAATATAACCCTTGCAAATACACATACAATTTAAAATTAAAAATCAAACCCTTTTCAAGCTATGTAACAGTGATAGTTTTGTTTTCAAAACATGTCAACAAAGGTTAGGGAGAAGTTCTATTACGGCTGCGAATTATATAACGTTTAGCCAAGGGACAGATAGTTTTCTCTATTATCTACCTTCTAATTTAGAGCAGACACAAATTTAACCATAGCAAATAAACAGTCAATTTAAAATTAAAAATCAAACACTTTTTAAGCTATGTAACAGAAGAGAATTGAAATACCTTGTGTGGATGATGTTGATGCTGAGTTTTCCATCGCCTTGATTAAGCAGCTGCTCAGTAAAACTGATTAATTTCACTGACGAAGAAGAAGACAGTGGGGTTGCTTGAAAACTCATCCCTATATATATGAACCAAAATCCCCCTTTCATCTAATATTGACTCGCCCGTGCAAGATTCCGATTTTCTGGAATGTTAGATTCCTGAGAGTACACACCTTTTAAATCAGCTGGGTGCCATTCTTCCTTAGTAACGGGTGCTAGAGATTGGCTCTTAAAAGGGTAAAACTCTCTCTTCATGAGTTCAGCTGAGGTCAATTCTGTCATGGTGGAAATTTAGATCTTGCAACAAACCTTAGCGGGAGTTTTTAACCCTAAATGAAATCGGTCTTACATGCGTCAAGGGGGTGGAAACCCTATATTAGCTCACTGTCATGATGTTTTGAGGGGAGAGCGGATTCCAGTGAAAAATGGTATGTCAGTGGAACTGTCTAGAGTGAAAGATAGAGGGAGAATAGAAAACCTATATACACGCGAAGCGGTTGGGGGGGTTTTGTTCCACTACAGGCGCCGTGAATTTAATAAATGTTTAAAGTGACGCTTATAATTTTCTGCCTTTGTACAGGAAATGAACCCTGGACCATGCGTTTACTGTACAGGTCCCCACAGGATAATATCTCATTTTCGCCAAACTTTATTTATTTATTTTTCAAATATCTATGCGTTTTTTTCGCAGTTCTAGCTGTAAATAATTTTGACGTATTTTAATTCTCACTTTTAAATATTTCGTAATAAAGTTATCAGTTATAATTTTTTTTAATTTTTAACTTCATAATTAGTAATATAATTAAATAAATTAAATTTAAAAAAATTTGCCCTGTTTTTTTTTTTTTTTTTGTTCACACTCTTTGTCGTGAATCCTCGCAGCACCTTTGTACAGGAAATAAACCCTGGACCATGCGTTTATCCCCGTTCACCCCCTGTACGGATTTGAACCAGTGTCACTTGACAACGCGTACATATAGGCTGTGGTGATCTGGTGGTCTAGGGGTAAGGTGTAATGCTGGGGTCCGGGGTTGAATCCTCGGTCCCGGCACAGATTTATCTGATTTCCAAACCCTTCCTTCACCTCTGACAAGACATCTTGTGTGAATGTTGGGGAATGCCAGGCCTCCACCGTGGTTCGGATTCCACGTTAACCTGTAGGTCCTTCATTTCATTTCACAATCACCCTACCATTACACATTAGCGTATAACCCGAACGGGTAGTAAGACGCGGTGCTAATAATACATATAGGCTTTCTACGAAAAAAAAACCTCGCCCCACTAAATTCCTGAGTAATATTAAATACAACTTTAAATATCGTTTAATGTTAGAGGCTATATTTTGTTGACATAATAAATACTGTTCAGGAGGGAGAATAGAAAACCTATATACATACGAAGCTGTTGGGGGGGTTTTTTCCACAAGACGCGCCATGAATTTAAAGGGGCTATTATAATTTTCTTTCTTTGTACAGGAAATGAACCCTGGACCAGGCGTTTACTATACAGACACTTAAGTTCTGTTTGAATATTTGGACCCTTTACAGGGCAGTTATTTTAAAGACTAAACCAGTATTTTCGTTTATGGTGCGGAGGGAGAATTGAACTTTTTTTTTTCCAGGCTGTCAGGTTAGATCGTTAATAATACCTGTAAGACATTCAGGCTGCTTTCTCTCTCTAGGTTATAAACGGCCCTTGAGAGCGAAGAAAACAAACAAGAGGGAGAGAGTTACACTGTTCAGTCAATAGACAGTTTGTCACATTTGCCGAATTTTTCAAACTGTGCTGCGTGACCAAACAAAGGAACAGCCATAACTTGTGATCTTTTCCGTTTCTTTGTACTTTTAAGGTTTTGTCTCCAAATAGGGTAATATTCCAACGGATTTGTTTACAACCCATACACACATCATAAATGAAAGTGTACAGACCTTGCTGAAACGTGAATTTAATAAATGTCTAAAGTGACGCTGCCATTGTACAGGAAATGAACCCGGGACCATGAGTTTACTATACAGACACGCTAACGTAGTGTTGCTTGAATATTTGACAATTAAAATTTTCTGTCTTTGAATGGGAAATGAACCCAGGAACATGTACAAAATACCAGTCAGGGCAGTTACTTTAAAAAACTAAACCAGTATTTTCGCTTATGCCCTGGAATTGAACCAGGGACTCCCCCAATGGCTCGGGGTTGTTTCTGAAGCCTGCATAATTAGCGGATAAACAACCCGCGACACTTAACACAAATTATAGTCGCCTGCTCTCATTCAAATTTGACTTTTATAACGGCGCTCTTTAAACTGAGTGATGACTAAGAAAATGTGTTCTGGGTTTGCCGATCTAAATACAATAAGGGGCTCGGCGCATTTTTTTAATTATTGAAAGCATTTTATTTCTGTTTTCATCCTTAATAGAGGTTTTTTCTATTAGGCGTGAACACTTTTAGTTTTATAAATAATAGGCGTTTTCCTAGGCGATATGCTTAGTTTAGTTTTATAACTAATATAGGTGGTTTTTTCATCTTGGGAAGGTTGATTTAGAGTAAGTTAACCCACATTTGCGTGAGAAAAAAACACCCCCGGTTCACACGTCCGAGATTTGAACATTCTACTATTTGGTCAATTGATGAACACGCTATTTTGTACTTGCAAGAAATACGCCGTTAAAATTTAGAAATCATAAGGTCCCGGGTTCGATTCACATGTCTCTTTGGGAAATTGACAAAGATAATATAGCTGTCCACTTATAATGACTCGAACAAAAAACATTTACCGATACTTTCCGCGATTTCAAAACAAAATTAAGTTAATTAATACGCGTTTTTTTTAATTCTCTCTAAATAATATTATAATTTTTTTTTCATATTAAACTTGTAGAGTCATTTAGTATACACGTACTTCAACGAGAAAAACAACATTTTTGCTAGGTTTCCCTCCCTAGTTGTTTACAAAGGGTTTGTAACGGCCTTCAAGGAAGAAAGGCAATAGCACGTTGGGAAGTTTTTATGACGAGGGCAGCGACTCCCTTTGTTCATGACAGGCTCTATGGGGGCTGACAGTGATTCATGTGTCCCCTAATTTGAGGGATGTGGCAATTATCAGATTTTCAGCTCCATGGGGTGAATTCCGGAAGTGAAAGCTGAGGGGAAAGGGTTTTTAGTTTATCCACCGAGTACTTTTGATCTACGGCTAGATCACACAATTTTACGGTCTGCACCGCGTCGACAATATTTACCAGCTGCTGTAACTTGTCCATCTTACCTGGCTCTAGACAACCAGGTGGGGGCCCCTCTTTATACCCTCCCTCCCTCGTTCGACGTCACACGATATATTCTTGTCCTGACTTGTCTGCCCGCCAACCTGACGCCACGATGACCTAAATATATATTCTTGTCTCAACTTGTCGAGCCAGGGAAAAAAAACCGTTGCCCTGAGGCAATTAATATTCTTGTCTCAACTTGTCTTGACGACACGCCAACCTGGCGCCAGGGTTGCGACATAACACGCAATGGAAAAAACCCATGTTGTCCTGTCCATGACGGATACACACATCCGTTCGTTGTGAAAGACGATACCGAACAATAAATTTTAGTAGACTTTTGTACCGGGGTAGCGGCCCCTAACCGAGGATTCGGTGGCCCCTGATTGTGCATATGCCAGCTAGAGTTGCGACATAACACGCAATGGAAAAAACCCCAAGGTTGTCGAGGTCACGATATATTCTTGTCCTGACCTGTCTGCCCGCCAACCTGATGCCAGGAGGGGGAAGTATTGAACACACCTGCTATTCTTGTCTCAACTCGTCTCTAAGCAAGAATCAACTGGTTTGCAGCCTGTAGGGGGGAGGATCGTGAGGGGGGAAGGGCGGGAGGGGGGAAAACCAACAGCGGAGTGAAGGAGAAAGTGGGCATTACACGACTGAAGCTCGATAGAGAAGGGTCGCAGCACCTCGGCAGCCATGAATAAAAACTCCAACACCCCCCCCCCCCCCCCGATCCTACCTTTGCAGCCATGGCGCGAGGAACGCCTCACACACACCTGCTATTCTTGTCTCAACACGTCTCTAAGCAGGAATCAACTGGTTTTTTGTAGTCTGTAGGGGGGAGGGGCTGGAGGGGGGAAAACTAACAGCGGAGTGTAGGAGAAAGTTGGCATTACACGACTGAAGCTCGATAGAGAAGGGTCGCAGCACCTCGGCAGCCATGAATAAAAACTCCGACATCCCCCATCCTACCTTTGATAGAGAAGGGTCTCAGCAGCCATGGCGCGAGGAACGCCTAACTCCAACCAACACGGCTGCCGTGAATAAAAATCCTACCAATTAATTAACAATAATCAATTAACGTTAATTATTCACCAACTTGTACGAGGTTGGAGGGGAGGGCGAGGAGGGGGAAGGCCTGGAGGGGGAGGAGGGCTCAGCCAATCAGAGTAAAGTAGGTCAGGGGTGGGGGAAGCCAATCAGAGGAAAGTAGGTCAGGGGTAGGGGAAGGAGAAAGTAGGTCAGGTGGCGGTGGAGAAGTGGAGGGGGGCAGGAGGAGGGGGGGAAGAGGGGTGGCAAAGTTAAGGTCAAATTGGAACAGGTCATCAATAACACTACTGTAAGGTGATGAATGATAAGTCTAAAAAAGAGTAATGTAAGTTTTTGTTAGATTGTTTTCTCACGTTAGCTAAAGTTTTTTGTATTTTTAATTGGTTGGAAGATAAACAAAGCTTGTTAATTTCAATAGTTTGTTTCGAGGAATTATAATTATCGAACAAACTTACAAAAGTTGTTGTAACGGATACTAAGTGTTGGTACGACGGCAAGATGTTGACTGATCTTTCTATATATTATTTTTTGAGCGATATATCTTAAGTCTTAAATTCTGAATCAAATTCACTCCTTACTTTCGACTAGTATAGAATGTTTTCTAAAATGGTGTTGGTTTAATCCGTTTAGAAAGTACTCCTCCAATCCCTAAAAAAATGTAATGTATTATCTCATTCCATGACGGTGAGACTATATATATATATATATATATAATATATAAATATATATATATATAATCATTGTATGCACCGAATGAAAGACTTTATTTTTTTCCGAGAGAAAGAATTTAATTTTTAATAATCTTTGTACCGAATATATATATATATATGTATGTATCATTGCAATCTTAAGAATATACACATTAAATAAGAGGTTGTACTATTTATTTAACCTTAGTTCACGATCCTGTTAAGAAAGATGGAAAAAAAGGATAGAGGAAGAGATTTTACTCGCTGTACAGAAGATATTTAATCTTAAGAATTTCCACATTAAAAAGTTTGGAATATATCATTTTTTTAAGACTGTTCTGAGCAAAGAGAGAGAGAGAGACATTACATAGAAATAAAAGAGTATCCATTTAAGATTATATTCTGAAAGGTAACAATGCCTAGAGTTTAGAATACATCTTTTTAATGCTTTCATACCTCGCGTCATGTTATCTACAGGTTTAGCATTTACCGGATATTATTAATATCTATAAAAAAGCGGTAACATTATAGTGAAATCTTATCAATTTTGGCTACATATGAAGATTGGACTGTACCTATAGTATAGTGTCTGAACATGGAGGAACCTAATTAGATGTGAGGTAGCTACCATAAATAATTTAGTATCTTCCCTCATTAATTATTCAATGCCAAAACCTCGGTATAAGTGTATACCTTTGAGATCACCCACCCGCTTATAAAGATTGACTCTCCTTTGTAAACTCGACTCTGATCAAGTCTAGATATTTTCCCATGCTTCCCTGGGTTCCCGGGTTAGATCCTCGTGCCCGGGCGTGGAATCTCCTCGATCCCAGTTCTTAACTACAGCGCTCGGTGGTTGATTCTCTCGGAAGATTCCTGGATAACTCACAAAGGTCCCGGGTTAGATCCCCGCGTCCAGGTGTGGAATCATGGACGATACCAGTTCTAAACTACAGCGCTTGATGGTTGATTCCCACGGGAATCTGGAAACAGTGAAGTTTTCCTGGCATTCAAACATATGAATAAATAGTTCGTTGTGTGTGTGATTGTGCTAGCTGGCCGTGAAGGTCCGAGTATAGCGTAGAGTAGTTAAATTGCGCTTGTCTAAATAAGTATTGGATCACTTTATCAAATAATACACTAGCAAAATATTGGAAGTTTAGAATGTAGTTAACTCTCATACATCTTATAAACATTTATGTCTTTCAGTAAGCCAACAGTTATTACTCCTTCCTAGCTAATTTCAAGAACATATAAATGATGTAGTTTGTTTAGTCTGCACGACCACTTTTATTTAAAAATATCATACTCCTAATATTAATGGTTCAATTCAGCCCATTGTTGTGCATTTATTTATATCTGTAGGAATTTCATCCATTCAATATTAGATTTTATATATCAATAGAATTGGACTGTGAAAGTCTCAAGAGAAATGGTTGTCTGACATGCGATGACGTAATTTGCCGGTTTACAGAAAGGTGTAATAAATGATCCCGGTGTTAGTGGAGTCGGTTTTAAACCTAGATCTAGCGGAAGTTGAAAGCATGGCGTTGGAGTTTGTCTCCCGGTGATGTTTCGTTAGGTCTGACAGTGAAAAGTGTGGCGTTCACAATATTCTGAGGATGACAGAAATATTTTTATTTGAATGATCGTATTTTTAAAACCAACTATATCGTTAGTTAGTACGTGGGTGTATCTTAGTTAAAAATTAATTATTAAATGTAAATTGTTCAGTTATTGCTCTCTAGTTTTCGACGTGTAATCATTTTTCATTGCCAACCAAGAATAATAATATTACATCCATTTCACATCTGTTTGTCGGAAGTTTCAAAGGTGGTAATGAAAACTAAAATATACTCTATTCAAAAACATTCGGAGAAATGTAGACAATTTATTATGTTGCACTCTGACAAGACATCTTGTGAATGTGGGGAATGCCAGGCCTCCACCGTGGTTCGGATTCCACGTTAAACTGTAGGTCCTTCATTTCATCTCACAATCACCCTACCATTACACATTAGCGTAGTGCGTATAACCCGAACGGGTAGTAAGACGCGGTGTTAATAATAATAATAATAATAATAATAATAATAAAATAATAATAATAATAATAATAATAATAATAATAATAACAATAATAATATGTTGCAATTTTCCGTGCTACAGGGAAAGGGATAATATAACCAAGAAAATATGTTAGAATATATTTATATATAAAACAAAATTTACAACCACGTCTTACTACCCGTCTGGGCCTCACGCATAATAATACGTGAGTGAGTTATGGTAAAGGAGGTCGAATTGAATGTGGATGTATTCATATTAACATGGAGGAAATGTTCGGAACAAGTTAGAAACAAACTGGACTAGAATTGCTAGATATTTAAAGACGTGAAATATTATTTGTTTATCAATTAATCGATTGTTTGCGTTTATTTATTTGTTATCTTGTAAAATAGAAGAGTGTATTTATTAAGCCCAAAGATTGGCTTCACATGGTTGGTCTGTATAAGTAGATCTTAGCCCTCAATATCCATTTTCCCCGATCCCATACATTAAAATGTAGTGGGAAAAAGTGTGTTCATAAGCTCAAGGACAGGTTTGATATCAAGGAGGAGGAACAATTCATTAGACAATTCTTAACACCCTCATATCCTACCCTGGTTAGTAAAGATTAAAGGATTTATTGATTTAGGTCTACTTTAATTTCTAGGTAGGGCTTTTCACGCTAAATTGGTTATTATAAAAGTTATAATTTTTTTGATACTGCGTTTAAACATATTAAAATAGTTACTGGCTCATTACTGTGGCATAGAAGAATTAACCTATTCTTATTCCTTTTTTTCAAGGAAGCAATATATTAATGTGTAACATTAGATAATTCCGCACTATTTAGGTTCAGAACCAAATAAAAAATATATATAATATATATTTTTAGTGACGCACCGCACCATTCGGGTTTTACGCCTGTATACTATTTACTCTAATGTGCTAATGCCGAGGAAGGCTGAATTTACAGAAATTGTGCCCACATTTACGTGGAGGGAGAGTTGAAAATCATTTAGGAAAAACCCCTCTCAATGAACCAGACCAGGATATAACCCGATCTCCCGTCATTGTCAGTCTATTCTATTGCGAGAGAACCGTTTTAGAACATGTGACCACCGAAACAACACAACGTATTAACTCGCTTGATTGTCAAGTTAAATTAGTCCGTTTTGCCTGTGACAAAGAAGTCAGGGTTAGAATCCTGGTTGTGTTTAATTAGGTGGTATTTATTAAGTGGTTTCTCATGCTGTGTATTCCAGTTAACCATGGCGTGGAGGACAAGGTTCGAATCTTGTGTTAAAAATTATGCACATGAAATACCTTATTATTAGGAAATGTTTATCAATCAAATTTAACTCTATTCTGATTAATATCTGACATCATTCTCTCATCATTCGGTTTTTGTATATTTATTCTTCTTTCCTTGCAAATAACGTTTTTACATGACATAAACATATTATTTTATTATATTAATGATAAAATTTGGCAGCGTAGTTCGAAAATTGGCATATTAAAAAAGAGGTTCAAAGTGAATATACTGGATAATGTCTTTAAACAAACATATTTTTATTACGTTGTATAAATTTACGCCTGCTATTTAGTTTTAATTGCGACTGTAACTCTACTATAAGGTTCTTACTAATTATTTATCGTTCTTGGCTACTATTCAAGGAAGAGTTTTAGGCTATAATTTTGCTTTTTAATGTTGATTATTTGTATTTTATAATTTTTATTATATAATATACTTTCTTAAATTACTGTGTTAAATTATTATTATTTACATTCCCATAAGTGGATCATAGGAGTGAAAACTTTCCCATGATGGAAACATAGAATAGACGGTTCATTTGACAAAGCGTTATTTGTTTCTAAGCAGAAGAACAAAACAAAACATCAATCCTTGGAGTGTTTGAAACTTATTGTTGACAGTTAATTAAGCCATGGAACAATATGGACGTTCAAGTGAAGACTATAAAGGAAAGATTCTGGGTTTAGTGGAGCCAGGTTACACGGACAGTGAAATCTCGCGAACAGTACCGTGTTCGCGAAAAACTGTATCGCTTTGGAAATCTAGATGGGAAAATAAAAACAAGCTCAAACGTAGAACTGCTGGAGGTGCTTCAGGCAAAGCTAGATGCTATAGATCAGAAGAGCACATATTTAACAAGTAGACATATTGCTGCGCGGGTTGGGGTTAACTTGTCAAAAGACACAATTTTGGAGCTGTTAATAGAAGGAAGGCTCCATTCGTTTGCTGCTGCTTCAAAACAGAGTTTAACAGAATGGCAGAAGCAGGCTCGACTGAATTTCACACAAGAAAACTTATAACGGCCATTAAAATATTGGAGGAGAGCTATTTTTACTGACGAGAAGGTATGGAGTTCATCAATTGAAGGTCTTGTGCTAGTGTATGGCCCTAAAAATGCTCATTCTCAACCATCCTATGTGCATAAATTCCGTTATAGTAGTCGCTTCTCTGTCTCGAGTTGGGGTGGATTTCACACGCTGGTGTGGGAGTAATGTGGAATATAGATGGACATTAAAAAATTTGTAATATGTTTATTGTAACTGACTGTAGGCCTACACATATTAAAGTGTATCGAATATGTATCTGATTAAATAAAACTACGGAATAAGATATATGAACCCCTAAATAAATCCCCACACAGAAATATGTAAAACCAAGATTTGTGATATACTTACTTAGAAAATATGTTTTTTAATTTACATTGTATGTCTAAACTTGAAACCAAAACAAAAGAGTAGGAAGAAAAAAAATTATATGTCCGTCAATAATTTTACATTATTTCTAATTACCAAAATAATTATTTTAGGAATGAACAAGAATGAATGGCTTGAACTACTTTTAATATTCTTCATAGCTACGTGTAATATACTTCTTTTAATTATGTAATTATTAGAACTCAATTTAAAATACTCATAAACGACATAAATACAACCGACAAGAGAATAATTAAACATTGTTGGTATGAAATTGTTTTTAAACTATAATAATATAAAAATACAAATTATGATAGAATAAAAAATAATAAATACACGTAAATTAAACTCAAATTCACAACTCATTTTGGTTTCCGTATCAGGCATGGAACCTTTATAAAAATAACTCACGTTACAGGTCTGTTTTTCGCTGCTACACAGATCTCAGCACTTGAACGGTTAGACATATAAAGCCAATACTTGGCTTGCTGCTAAGTGTTAGCGTGCCCACATAAAATGGGCTGGTAAGAATTTTGAGAAAAAAAAATACGAGTAACGAAATTTGTTATGAATTAAAATTAAGTTTTATTATTATCATTTTTACCCAATTGTGCAAGGTATTTTTGAAAAGCTTTTACCGGGAGTGTTTCAAATATATACATATATATTTATTAATATTTAAATATTATAATATACATATTTTATCATTTTTTATAGGCAAAAAGTCTCATAAACGGGATTTTAAAAAGGTCATAAAAACTCTGGATTAATTAGAAATATGTGGAAATCTATGATTTTTAGAGTAAAATTATTTTATTAAATGCAAATTATACTTTTCGAAATATTTCTATATTGCTCTCAGTACTCTTACTCATGAATTCCGTGTGCCCGGCACAGATTTATCTGATTTCCAAACCCTTCCTTCACCTCTCACAAGATGTGTATTATTCACAACTTGTTAATGTGTGGAATGCCAGGCCTCCACCTTGGTTCGGATCCTGCGTTAAACTGTAGGTCGTCCATTTCTTCTCACAATCACTCTACAATTACATATTAGCGTGAGTAAAAACCGAAAGGGTAGTAAGACACGGTAATACTATACTACTACTACTACTACACTACACTACTACCACCTACACTACCACTACTAACTACTACTACCTACCACCACACTACTACTACTACTACTACTACTACTACTACTACTACTACTACTACTACTACTACTACTACCACCACCACTACACTACTACTACTACTACTACTACTACTACTACTACCACACCACCACCACCACCACCACACTACTACTACTACTACTATACCACAACCACTACCACCACCACACAACACTACTACTACTACTACTACTACTACCACCACCACCACCACCACTACTACTACTACTACTACTACTACTACTACTACTACACACCACCACCACACCACCACTACACTACTACTAA